>BMAO01034013.1:0-7500 GCA_019973975.1 Trichonephila clavata
TTTTGAACCTGTTACGGGATCAAATTCTTGAGAATGAAAGATCGATATGAGTATATAATGCACTCGTATTTGAATCTGTTAATGTATCAAATATGAGTTTAAAACAATAAAATGAGTATGTATAGCATTTATTTTCGGTACTGTTGTATCTAATATGAATTTTAACAGAAAAATATTTATTAACCCAAATCTTAAGGGATTTAAAAATGTGATACCCGAGGTGTAAATTTTCACTTTCTACATCTTACGTATTATTTTATTTTCATTTCATGAAATTTTTACACTTAACTTCGAAATCAAAATTCATTTTACATTTATTGTGTGTAACAAAAAGGTACTCGCATATTATCGCGAAAGTCCCTAAGTTAAAGATAACTCGCCAAATTGGCAGGAACGATTTCGCATGTGTCCTACGCGCTGAATTAGCAACCATGTACTTCGTTTTATATAATGTCGTCAATACGGTGGCGACAATACGCAAGTATCAACAAAAATATTACTTTTCGAAGAAAAAAAAATGCAACTATTATTTGATCACAAACTGCATGTCTTCGAACTTATACCGCAAATATAAATCTTTGAAAACTGCAAAAATAAATTCGATGTTATCGTTTAACAAATGTGTTATGCATTTTGAACTAGTTCCAGAAGCAATTTGATTCATTATTTATATTTATGTTCTCTAGAAGCATTATATTGTTTCCTTAAATCATATACAAGCAGAAAATTAACTTTTATTTAAAAAAATTCAGCCCTTCAATAATAAGTTATTAGAAATATCTAGGAAACATTATGATAAATAACAGATTTTTCTAAGTAAAAATTTCAAAACAATGCCAAAAAGGAATAGCTTTTTTACATATTATGTAACCTGAAGAAAAAAAACCCTTTGACTTAAGTAACACTCATTAGGCCCAGGTGTGTAAGTACTCTTTATATCAATTGTTTTGTTTAAATAGAAACCTATCCACATGGAAATAGAGAAAATGCATTGCTATATTACCAACTAAGCTCGTTTTTTGTTAAAGCAACTGATTTTACACTTTCCTATCACCAAAGAAAACAAATATAATAGTTTTTAAGTTAATGTTTTTTTTAATTAAAAATACTTAAAAATTTTATTCCTTAGAAGAATGTAAAAGCAACTCTAACAGTACATTTTTGCATTAACAAAACATTTAGTTTTTAACCTAATGGAAAGAGCTTTTAGAGAAGTTTTCAGCACCCATTCAGAAGAAAAAATAACATCATAAGGACCAATAGAATCATAATTTAGCAATTTTACTTGCTGTACAGAATTTTATTTTCAATACCTTTTTTCAATTATTCACTGTTAACAAGAAAAATAAAACAAACCAAAATCATATTGCTGAAATATTTATTCTGGAAATTGTACACATACATATATACATAAAAAATAAACAAGAATATAAGTGAAATTTTTTTTTATAAACACTATCTAATCCATATTATAGTCAACTCCATCCTTATTTGTGCAGAACAGATTATGTTTTAGTGTAATATACATTGTAAATATAGGAAAGTGTGTAAAAGTACATAAATAAACAACTTTTTAATTTTTTTATCAAATCATGTCTTTGAGTTACAAAATGTGAGTGAAAATGCCTTTCAAACAGTGTTGTTTCAAATAAATTACATGTTAGGATATGCGAGTCATCTAAATTATTTACTGCAGAATTTATAGATAGCTGGTTCTGAAAGGAATTTTGAAATTTTCCTCATTAGAGTAAAATTTTTACAAAGGTTGTTCATAATTATATAGTTTTCGAAATGACTATCTACAAAATTTAGCATAACACATGTAGTGATATGCTATGCCTGTATGAGTATTTAGAACATAATGACAAAGCTACAATGTGAAACCAATGGTCTTTGGCAGAAAGTGCAAAATGTATGAAATTCATAGATTAATTTTATCCATAAAATATGTATAAAAAAAATTCAGAGCTATATCAAAATTTAAAACAAATTATGAGTGGAAACATTAAAAATCAAGATTTGTACTAACAAGCAGAAATGAAATTAGTGCAAATTAAAATAAAGCATTCATAATTTAGAAACAAGATAAAAGATTTAAAAAATACAATTTTTATAAATATTGCACGTCTACCTGAATTTCACATTTATAAAAACAACAGTTAAAAAAATACCACACATTGGAACAATATATACAGGAACTAATTTGCTATCAGTACACTACACATTAAACATCTTTTAGAAGTGGTTTTGAAATCGCTGCAGAAATTTTGGCATCCAATAGTATTCAATCAATGATGATGGTCTCCCACTAAGAACTCAACATGACAATAATTTAAAAGATTGGCTTATTCCTGGCAAAAAAGGAATTACATTAAGAAGCAAAAACATAAGTACTTTTTTTATAGAAAACCAATTAGAAAAATATGAATGCCAGGATTTAAAGAAATAGAACAAAAGGTATTCAGAAATGCCAAGAAAAAAGCAGAAAAAAATAAAATTGAAACTGGAAAAATAATAACTGCATATAAAAGAGTGGGGTGCTCAATATCAATTGTTATAATTTCTTACTAGTTCTATTCCAAAATGCAGAGTTAGTGTACAAATGTAGTACAGAGGACCCCACGCCTTTACCACGATGGCATTAATTTTCTAGTTAATCATTTTATTCTTATATTAAGATTTATTTCTTACTTTTTAGTTTGATAAAAAAGCATGTTTCTTAAAACTAATTTAAATTAATTGTGCTTCAAATACGTCAGACTGAACAAATTACGTATTATCACAACAAATGCCAAATCTAATAATAACACACCAAGTTGGCAACCCTGATTGGTAATTGCGTCTTATTGCAACCTATTATCGATATTATATGAAATGAAGCACCTGGCAGCCAATTCAGTGTGTACCACACATAGGAAATCGGGGTGGCCAACTCAGCGAGTTATTTAGAGTCAGCGATTGTCGCAAAAATACACAAGTACCCTCCGAGTTCCTGTGTGTTGAACGTGCTGAATTGGCAAACAGGTGCTTTGTTTCATATAATGTCACCAATTGGTTGTGATAATACGTAAGTACCAAGATTTATGTTTTTTCACTTGTGTACAACATACCTGCATACAGGAGTTTTTGTACCCAAGCTGTATTAATTTTTGGTACTTTCATAATATTGCAACCATATTGGTGAAATTATATGTAATACAACACATGGTAGTCAATCTGGCGCATACGACACATGGTAGTCAATCTGGCGCATACGACACATGGTAGTCAATCTGGCGCATACGACACATGGTAGTCAATCTGGCGCATACGACACATGCAAAATCAGGGTCACCAACTTGGCACGTTATCTTGAACATTGGCATTGTTGTGGTAATATGTATCGTAAAATCTGGTGGGTGTATGGTGCACACTTTTAACACAAAAAATAAGATTGAATTTTATGCGTGCACGTTATATACCAGGTATAAAAATAAGAGCTTTAAAAAATGTGAGCAGAGAAAAAAAATTAGATTTCTACATAGATCAAAATAATGGTTATTTAAAAGAAATGGCATTCCTTATGAACTTAAAGGGTTGCACTTCTAGATGTATACTATTTTTTACTAAAGCTTAGAATAAATGACTTTCAAACTTTAAGAGCATGACTCGCATACATCTCAGGTTTCTTCATGAAAATTGGGGTGCACATTTTCATCAAATAAACATAAAAATTAAAAATTGCTACTTGAAAGTATAAGTGCATGTAATACGATGGTATACATGATATGCCAGATTTTATGGTAAAAACAATTTTTCTCTACCTTTCTTTAATGAGTAAAAGCATAAAATATATTTATATTGGGTTAAATATAAAGAATCTGATATATATACTTCATTTATTTTCATCCAAATAAACAAAACACTATAGTCACAATAAAGGAACCATAAAATAAATGTAATGAAATAATTTCTTTATGAGAACTTTTAAGACATTTTCTATAAGTTTACCAATAAGCTAGAAAAGTTCTTTAAAATCTACAAGAAATTAGTCTCTTAAAAAGATTACTAATTGAAAACAAAAATTTATTTTGTAGGCTTGCCTTTTTCAAGACATGCAAGCTATTTTAAAGTTCAATATGAAAATAAAACTATTCCAATGTAGCAAAGGAATACTTAAATTATTATTTGCCTATAAGCAAGTGCCCAAAAAATCAACAATGTGACTTATTATGAATCAAGTAAATTTCATTAAGATATGTGACTACCCAAAATTCGCAGTTTTGGTGAAAATTTTCAAAAATTACTTTTGTGTTTTTATTTTAAAGACTATACATTTAAAATTCAATAACACTCTATTTTTGTTTCTATGATATCTAGAAGCAAAGTTATAGCATAATTAGTAAACTGGAATTGGAGTTAACAAAACCAGATGCTGATCCCTACACAAAATATTTTTAAGATATTGAATTTAAATTTTCAGAACATGTTTTATTTAGTTCTATCTGTGTTATGAATCAAACTCTAATCTCTGTGTATATACAGTGAACCCAAAAAGTGTTCGTACACTTGCAATTTCCTATAAAATTTATTGTTTCCGACTAATAAAAATTAATATTTTGGAATTGTAATTTTTTTATATCTGTAGCTTGTTCTTGGTGGAAGGACATAATTATTTTTTTAAAAATTGTATAACTATTATTTTTAAAAATTCATAATCAAAAAGCTCCTGAAAAATTACGCCACTAAAGTCTTAGAACACTTAACAAAAATCTCAACATAGCTTTAAATATTGTATTTCTTTCTTAATTTAGAACTTAGTAGGATATCTTTTAGTGTCCACAACAACTTTTGGACATCTTGATATAGATTTATTGAGTTTTTGTAATTTCTGCATTGATTTTCCTCCATGCTTCTGTGATTATTGTTTTTACTTCCCATTATGTGTTTATATGTCATGTTTTCTTTTTATTTTAAATCTAGTTCTCCCCAAATATGCTCTGCTGGGCTAAATAAATTGATTGAGGAGGTGTTTTCAAACTTTTGGGTACAGTTATAGAGACACCAGCAGTGTACATTGAGAGCAGTTCGCTGGCGTCATTATCCTGTTAAAAAATGAAATCGTCTGAAATATCCAAATTTTGAGAGGATAATTTAAAATTTCTCTTTAAGATATTTAAATAGAGCTCATGATTCTCAATACCCCATCAAAAAATACCAAATTACCTAATTCCTGAAGCCTATTTACACCCCCCCCTCCCCGCAAGAACACCTCTGTGTGAAGCATGGAGGTGCAGGAGCTCTTGTTCCACATAAATTCACTGGATTAAATGCCTCATTTTTTCCTTTAAAACTATTATATGCCCATCAGAACCAAAAATGTTGAATTTTCTGTCATCCCAATCACTTTCCTGTCAATTTTGAATTTTCTGAAACTTAAGTCACAAGAATCTAGTTGGATAAATGAACCATGGAAGTGGAAGTGTTCTTGCGTGGGGGCGTAAATCAGCCACAGAATTAGGTAATTTTTGATGGTATTGAGAATCATGTGAGCTCTAGTCAAATATTTTAAAGAGAAATTTTAAATTGTCTGTCCAAAATTTGATATTGAACACGACTTCATATTTTAACAGGATAATGAAGCCAAGCGTACTGCTCTCAATGTACACCGCTGGTGTCTTTATAACTGGCCCAAAATTTTGTGAAAACACCTCCTCAATCAATTTATTTAGCCCAGCAGAGCATATTTGGGGAGAACTAGATTTAAAATAAAAAAACATGACATAAACACATAATGGGAAGTAAAAATAATAATCACAGAAGCATGGAGGTAAATCGATGCAGAAATTACAAAAACTCATTAAATCTATATCAAGATGTCCAAAAGTTGTTGTGGACACTAAAAGATATCCTATTAAGTTCTAAATTAAGAAAGAAATACAATATTTAAAGCTATGTTGAGATTTTTGTTAAGTGTTCTAAGACTTTAGTGGCGTAATTTTTCAGGAGCTTTTTGATTATTAATTTTTAAAAATAATAGTTATGCTATTTTTAAAAAAATAATTATGTCATTCCATTAAGAACAAGTTGCAGATATCATAAAAAATTACAATTTCTATACATTAATTTTTATTAGTCGAAATCATTAAATTTTATAGGAAACTGCAAGTGTACGAACACTTTTGGGGTTCACTGTATTTATGTACTTCATTGCATTTAAATGTAAAAAATATCATTAATTTTTTAAAAAATCGAGTTTTTGCATAAAATTTGGCATATTTAAAAAACTTTTAAAAGTAATACATATCTTTTAATTCCTAATATATAAAGATGTTCCATTATTTATGTACTGTATAAATATTATTTGAATACATTCATTAGAATTTTGTGTAAAAGATCCTAATTGCAATTTTTCATGAAAATTTTACTAAACTCGACAATTTTTATAATTATAAAACTCTCCAGAAAACAGCAAAAGGGTTGAAATATAGTTAAACATGAAGCTAAAGAGTTTGAGCTATAATTATGGTGAGTTTAAGAAATGTACAACTAGTAGAACATTTTTCATATTGTATTTAAATCTTTAAAAGCATTGTCTGAGAAACTATGCTTTTTGGCTTCACGGTAAAGTTCACAAATGGATTTCTTTTTAAGACATTGAATTAACATTTTAAGAAAACTTTTATTTTATTTTATTTGTATTATAGACTATAATCTCTGTGTATGTATATATGCATTTTATTGCACATACAATTTGTGAGAAAAAATATGCTTTTTTTTTAAAAAAATTGACAAATTTCAAAAAAATAATGTAACTCTTATCGCTCTAGGCACAGATAATGATGTTATTTGTGGGTGCAGTTTTAATATTATTTGAATATATTAATTAGAATTTTCAATACAAGGTTTACTGTAACTGCAATTTTTAACTAAAAATTCCCAATCTATCCAAAATAATTTAAAATTTTGTGGAATTGTATTTTTATTCCTGACTCAAGTGTAGTATAGGGGAGAGGGCCCTTTCGATTTTTATATAGATATTATTGGTGAGATAACGAATTCATTCTGGCTTCGGGAAACCTATCGCTAAGTGAAGTAGCTTGGCGATCGATTTTGGTCACCAAAAAAATTTGACATCGCCAAGTATCTATACTACACTTGAACCTTAATTCCTAGTTCTATGCACACCCTTTTTAAAGAAAAAAGTGTTTTTTTAGTTGAAAATTTGTTTCAATAAAATGCTCCGAGGGTAGGCACATACCTTAAATTGATTTTTTTAAGTAATCCTAAAAAAAAAGATTTGCCCGCTAAATTCCTATAAAAGCCTTACAATATCAAAACAATCTAGTACTCATGTGTTCGTCCGCGGGTAGCGTGGTAGAAACGAAAAATAGTTCGGAAGATTTATGAGAACTAAATTTGTTGTTGAACCCCAATCTTTAAAATATGTAGCCAGTATATTAAAAAAACTTTTTTAATCCTGAATATCTTTTTAATTTGTTTGATAGTGTTAATTAACCA
>BMAO01034013.1:10000-20902 GCA_019973975.1 Trichonephila clavata
TTAATTGATTTTGCTCATGTAAAATTTATTTATATTTTGATTTTCCGTAAATTCATTAAAATAGATATAAAATTTTTTAAATTTAATTTTAGTTTTTTTAAATGCAGGAATTTGGTGCACACCTGGAGTTAAAACTTAAAATAATCAAATTCGAAATAAGAAGTAAATAATATGACTCATCACATAAATTGCACATAATTATAATCAATAATACAAAATAAAATAAAAAGCAAAATTCTTGAACCTGTCTCTTTATGTTATAATGTAAAATTCAGACTTTCTCAAATCGATAATGAAGTAAGTTTAAAAACTCTTATAAGTATCCACAATATCTGTATGATAATAAACATATTGTCATAAATCAACAATGCTTTTTTGGAAACTTCATTTTTATTCAATTTATAATTGTTTTTCTCTTTTAGAATAAGTCAGTAAAATCTTAAGATTTTTCTTACTTATCTTTTATAAAGGAATGATTAGATTTGATGCATAATTGTCATTTTTTATTGTTCCATAACCCATTATATTATGATACAATAGAATTCATATTACTCAATGAATCCTAAGACTAGGACTAAATTTTACTTTATATATAACAATCCTTTTTTAAATACTAAAATTTTATTTTATTTTGATCTAATTCTTCCTATATATGCTGAAAGTTATGATAAAACATTTACTGTGGCAAATAAATGAAATGAATAGAAGGTAGGTGTTTCGAGTTACGCTATAAAATGTGAACATCCTAAGACTATAAATGTTGCCACTTGTTAAATAGTACCACATTATATAGTCTCCTCGTGTTATTACAAAATTATCACGATTAGGGGTTTCCATCGTGTAGTTGTTATGCATTAAATGAAAATCCTTACGTTGCCGTGATGTGGAAATTAGAAGTGGGGGCTCTAGCTGGGCTATTGTTCTCGTTACTTGATAGTCATTTAAATTACGAGGTCCGTCTCATTACTTTGTCCATTACGTTACTTGTAAAGGAAATAATAATTAATCAACTTACATGTTTCTAAGAATAAATTTAAATTTTTTCCAACAGTAGCAAATGTTTTCATTAGTAAAAAAGAGGAAACGCTTTGAATTTTTAGAATACTTGATAGTAAAACGCAAACAATAAGCTGATATCAAAGACAATATATTATGACTACAAATATTTTTAAGTTGCTGAGGAGCTTCATGTATCTCGGTAAACTTGTTGAAATGAAAGGAATATATTATTTTTATTTGTACTTAATTGTTTCTTTTGCGAGTAATGACAGCATACTGGGGCTTCAAAATTTTTTCACCTTCGTACAAAAAAGTTATATTCTTAGCCTTTGTGTATAACCCTTACTTTGTATTTAAAATTTCAATAGAATTGCATAATATTACTTAAATTCTAAGATTATTGCTCTGATTTTTGTGCGATAGTGAACTTATTTTTGTGTGTGATTTTGTGCATAAGATAAGAGTCAATACATTCCTACGTAACCAACTCTTTCGATCAACATTCAAAACAATTACAAAAGCCTTTCCTTCTCAACGCACTCTCCTCAGTCGGGTTACAGATAACTGACAACAATTTACTTTCTTTGATCTTCTTCAAAACGAAGGAAGACTTCAGCTTCAAATATCGCTATTTCACCCCCTCCCTCTTTGTTTGGACAGCCCCCTAAGAGACTGTGTGTGTGTGGGAAAGAGGTCATTTTCATTTTATCTCTCAAAATGTAATACAATATCAGTTCTCGGAACGGTTATTTTCATTCTCCTGCTAAGTTTGCAAAGTGGAAGAGGGCCTTCTTTTAAGTTGGTCAGCATAGTTTCTATTTATCCTATGTCCGAGAATTTAATAGAAAAGGAAAGAAAGAAGCATTCTTTGTCAATATAAAAGCACTTAAAACTTGCTTTTCATGCTCATTTACAAGAGCCCTGATTCTATACTTAGTTTCAAACGATAAGTAGCCGTTCAAAGGAATGTTCGGGAGCGCACCCCAGCATTCCTTTCTTTATACTATCCAACATAAAAAGTAACTCACGAATAAATAAGCTTGTGCGCAGGGGAAAAATATAACGAACACATTTTTTTTTCAATATAACTATTTTGCTAGACTACATTCTAAAAATATTTACTTTCAGATCGATTTTAGAGCATTTTGCAAAATTTTTCGTAATTATTATTATAAAAGAAATTTACTATTGTTTCCTTAAAAAAAAAAATTTAAAAAAAACTTCTTTAAGTTTTGAAAAATCAGGAAATCTAACACTATTGAACTTCCAAAGTATAATATATAACACAAGCAAAAATGTCATTCTTGCTTCTAAGGTTTTTGTATAAATCAGGGTATTTTTCTTATGCCGAAGAACTTGTAATATTCGTCGCCTACAAAATTGAAAGAAAAAATATCGGAATTAATAGTTTTTGCTTCAAATACTCAAGTTTTATAAATCAATTGTCATAATAAAAAATGTCAAAGTTGGTCTCTGCATTTTATAAATAAATTCAAAGGGACTATAAAATGGATAGTTTTAAAAATGTATCACAAATATTTCTGTGAGTTTTTGTTGCAAATATCTTCATTTTGTTGCTTATACACGATTAAAAAAGGGATTTTTATGTTTCGATATAATTTTTTTTTAAAAAATTGTTTTTTTATGAAGTATAACGTAAGATAACAGTAAAAATGCGCTTCTGTGCAGCGATACATTGTGTAATTATGCACAAATTTTCATCAAAAACTGAATGCAAAAATTGCTTTAAATTCTCTACAAATATATTTTTAAGTAGTTTTGCAGGTATGAAAATTAATAAAATTGTAGAACTGAAGTATTTTTAAATCTGAAAGATGCATAGCTATTAGTATATTAGTTAAAAAATATACATTATAAAAATATGTAATTATATTCTTTAGTATGAAAAAAAATAAAGTAAAAATCATTAAAAAAATAACCAGTTAAAGTTATAGAGCTTTTTTGAATAAACTTTGAAAATAAAATTTTTATATGTAACGTATATTTTTTAATAATACTAATGTATATAATTATTTGCATAATAAAGTAAAGGGGAAGACATAAAAGAAATAAAAAATTTATTTCCATATAATTAAATATTGTTTAAGTTCAACATGTTAAAATATGAAATATTATACAATTAATAACAAAATAAATTTTATTCTAGGTTAGAAATTTTTATACAATATAAATTGAGGTTACAGAATTATTTATTTATTACAAAAAGGCAATATATGTATGTATTATAAGCAAAATTATTTAATAAAGGTAAAATGGTGTAATAGTAAAATGATTTTACAGATTTTTGTATAGTTTTATGCGTACGAATGTAAACAAATCAAAATAATAAAAATTATCTAGCTGAAGCAAAAGGAACAGATTTGGGAAATATATAATGTACAATAACGATTTTAATTAACGTGGGACTATAATGATTTAATTATTTTTTATTACGAAATATTCAAATTTATAGAAGAAAGTTGTTATTCATTTCATTAGTTTTCTTAACACAAAATATATATAAGGAAATATACAAAATGTACAAATTCTTTTCAAAAATTCAATGACACATTTCAGATACACTAAAACAAAACAAGAATTAAAATACTGTTCTTGGATATGTGATACAAATTTTAAAAAAATACATAAACTGGAATTGTCTTCTAAATTAGCTAAAACTTTCTGAATCTCTTCAGTGGTAAGTCCACTTTTACATTTAGGCATTTTTTTAAAAAAAGAAATCAAATTAATTTAAAATGAAATTAATTTTAAATTAAATATTAAGTAATCGAGATGACAAAATCGCTTACAAAAATAACTATGCGCTCACCGCTAGTAAGAACTTGAGCATAAGGGAAAAAGAGGGATATCTAGATAAGGGTGAAAGATCTATTCCCTCCCTTCTAAATACAAAAGAAACCAGTCGAACTATTGATGTTTCAGGACTGTAATATGACCCATGCTGATTTGAAGGCTGTTTAAAGGGAAAAGCAGTGCATGACCGATAGATCGGCCGTTCCTTCTGGCCGCTAGATCGGCCAGCCGTCCTCAAAAGGTTAATCAAATAAAATTCGAACTTCATTCATTGTATGAAAATAATATTTTTATTTTCATACGGATTAAGCGGCAGGTCCGCCAGCCGCTTAATCCGCCTCTGCTCGCGACGGAAGCACTCCACAACCACCACACTTTGCAAGTACATTATTTAATATTAAAAACAAAATGTTGACGAAATAAATAACTTCGTTAATCGCTTAGTACTCGCTTAAGGCATAGTACCTTGCGAGAAAAAAAATTGTTCGTTACCATATACATGTTACGATTCATCATAAGGTAACAAATTTTGCTTATTTTGATCTGAATTTTTTATATTATCTATAACAATGTATAAACTTTAAGAAAACTAGAGAAATTTTATTCTTAAATAAATACAATATTTTTAAAGCAATAATAAATATGTGTACCAAATTTTTTAAAAATTACTTACCTCATGTTCCCGCAAGATAATTTTTAAATTATACACTTTAGAATTTTCAATTATTGCATTAAACTGAAGCTAAATGTAACCTTCATTCTGTATAACACTGAATTGAAGGATATCTTATATTTTAATATTTTTTAAAATTAAAAAATGTGTAAAAAATAATTTTTTAAAAAATTTCAATCTTTATACTGTTGCAAATAAAAATGTATTGATTCATTTTCCATAATAGGGGCATACAGAATAAAGATCTATGACTAGAATATGCATGCCAATTTTTGTAGCTCTAGAGTAAAAACTTTTTTTACAATCTTGCGGGAAAGTGTAAAAAACTGAAACTGAGAAAATCAAGTTTAAAGATTGACTTTTCAATAATTCGAATAAAACTTTATACATAATACCTAAAATGATCCTGCTTCATATATAGGACCTTCTAGTTCTGCAAAATGCTCATTTGTGGTTTTTCTTCTCATTCTGCACGCGTTGCTGTGGTTTTGTTTTAATACGTTAGTTCAATATTATTCTAAGCTATTCAATGCAGTCCAATTAATCTTCATTTATAATATTGGAGGGTTGAAGTAAAGTATAGAACAACAAATTATTTTAATTTTGCATTTCATTTATCTCGTATTTGAGTGAAGTATAATGCATGAATTACTAACGAAGTCATTAAGTAACAACATATGAAGATTTAATTTTATAAATGGGTGAATAACGTAGATTCTTTGCAATTTTTAAAATTATTTTTATCATTTTAAAGTATAACAAATAATAATTTTATACAACTAATCGCTAATCGGTGCACAATATTTTCGGTAACCCGTATTTTGCTAACTGAAATAGATTCAACGGTTTCCGCACTCGCGAGCATGTAACATCTAGTTGCCCATTCGAGAAACATGGATTTTCTAAGTCCAAGTATCAAATGAATATTGTTCGGTTTCAGATTCATTTATGGTCATCGTGAAAGCCAAACGAATCGGAATTGAAGCCTTTTGAATGGTATCAGAGATTCTGACGGTATCAGTGGAATACGTGGCAACAGATTCCGTAGAAGCAGAACCGAATTCTCGTTTAAACTTTGCAGTCAAAATGTTTGCTTCAAGAAGCTCCCGGTATAAATCTTTTTGATGATCAAACGAGCACCGTTGCATTATCTAGGTGAATTTAAGTTACACAGATAATAACAGGGAACCAATCGAAGATTATGTGGTGATATTCCTGATATATCTAGAGAATTCAAAAACTCGGTTGGAAAATTTACGGTTTTGTTTTCATCAACAATAGTGTCGATTGGTTTAAAAAACTTTGAATCAACTGGCAACAACCCTAGTCTGAAAGTTTATTTCATCACAATATCAAATTTTTTTCTGATTATGTAACAGGATTACAGAGGCAATAATTATCAAGATAATTATACAGTAATCCTACACTCTCAATCAGTTCCTTTCTGCCTAAAGAACATTACAGAAATCGTCTGGTTATTTCATGCATTATGTATTGGATGAAGTTCTACTTCACGTTTTCCGATATTCAGTAGTTGGTTAGTAAATATTTGCTCAGATTGATCATCTTGCAAATGTACTCGCGTTTTTATGGTCAGTCGAAGTGTTTCCACGTTTCGCCATAAAAAACGATTGTTTTAAACAGGCGTTAATCTCGTGACCAAATTAGAGCGTGCAATGGCTGTTAATGCCTGTCGGAAATCACCAGACAGTAATACGACAGCAACACCGAATATTCTCTCCTTGCCATTTAATCTTGCAAGCTCTATGTAATGCTTTGAGTGAATGTTTATGGTTCATGTACACTTATCCCTGATCATGACTGAATTCATTTGCAATACTGTAGCCAATCCACTCTTTTTTTCAATGGTACTCATTGCATCTTGTATTTTATGAATGTCCAAACGCCGTTGATGCGGAATGTGTAGTTTTTTCACCATCTAACACAGTGACAACAGTGCCTGAAGATGCAATTTCCTATTGCAATCATATTTTCGCACGCTGCACCTGAAAGTTTAGTTGCTACAGGGAATGAAAATCCAGAGGTGGAACTCGAACACAAAGCCATTTGACCTCATTTCAGAAAATTTGCGGAAGCTTTTGAAATCCGTATCCAGATTCTCGTTCCCACCCCGAGAAGCATTCGGTGCCCACTTTCGACGCCCCTGCTCCTGTAAGTTCAGTCTCTGAAGGGGGACATTACGGTCGGTCGGCATTAACCGGCAAAGTTACGGGAGTTTCTAAAATCCGATTTCACATTATTATTGTTTCACATCCAGAAAAATACCAGGAAAGCATTTCTCTCAACTCAAGAATTTTAAAGCAAGCCTTTTCCACAGTTAGTGCAAAATACTTTCGTCTCTACGTCGGCAGTGGCCATGATATCCAAGTGGTCAAGGCATCGGATCATGGCTAGCGTGTCATGAGTTCGAGCCCAGCACCACGGAAAACTCGCCGTATAGTGAAGCGATTCACGTTAAATCTGTCGAGAGCTCAAACGTTCTCCCGTTGGTGTGGTGTGGTAGTTAGGAGAGGGGTGCCAGCTCAGGTGTCGTCCACGTCATTTGACCATGGTTCAAAATTACGCGGTCAGTCTCCAAAAGCCCTCATGTAGCTGAAAAGTTCGACGTTAATATTCACTCACTCACTCACTTTACGTCGGCAAGATAGGCTGGTACTGCTGTCCGAGAATATTCCGATCCCCAGCATTATCTGGAAAAAATACAGGAATTTCTATATTTCGATTTCAGACTCGCTTAAGCCATCTCAAATTACACCAAATTATGGACCATGACCGGGCCACTCAGAAAAGGCCAGTGGGCCGTAGGTTGAGAATCACTGTTTTAATGTCATTTTAAAGAAAAGGTCGAAATTCCTAAAAATGAAAGCAATTTGAAACAAAATTAACTGACATGAAAAACAAATTGCAGCAAATAAATTATATGCCCATAAAAAAGAATTAACATTCGCCTATGGTTTACCACAGGGCGTAGCTACAAGTACCTCCGTATCAATGATAATAGGCCCCCGAGCTACAAAGGCCCCAAGTGTAAGCAAAAAATGATGAAATGTTATCTATAATCCCATTAACAGAGAGAGAGAGAGAAGAGAGAGAGAGTTCCTATTTCCAAAATAAGTACTCCCGAAGAATTTCGATACTGGGCCCACTAATACTCTTTCGCCGTAATCTATATATTCCTTGTGATTATTAAATTACTTAAGCTTAATTAGATTTTAATTTAATAAAGTCTTCAATCATGAAAAAGATCTATAACTTTTGCATTAAAATAAGTAATATATATATATATATATAAAATTTAAATCAATTATTACTTAGATCAGCAAAAAAAAAAAAAAAAACACACACACACACAATTTATTTTAGTTATTTTTTATTAAATAGTTACAATTAATATACATATGTACATTCATATCACAGAATCGCAACATTAAGTGGCAATTAATTTTTATTAATGAACATTAAAGTATTGCATTGTCATCCAAAAGAATCGTGTGTATAAAATTTCAGTTCAACTGTTCAGCTTTGAAAAGTGAAAAGAAAAATCAGTTTTAATCAATTAATTTTTATTAATTTTAATTAAATTACTGTATTGCCATCCAAAATTAGTGTGTATGTAAAATTTTAGCTCAATTGAGTGCTTTAAAATGCATTTTATTAACGATTGAATATTTGAACAAGATAAATAGAGAGAGAGAGTGAGCTAATAGAGTAGAGAGAGTAGAAATTGAAAAATTTTCTCTGCTGTATTGCGAGCAATATAAACAGGTAAGGGGAAGGGATGAAATAAGAACGGAAAGGTCATATGAGTGGGGGAAGGGGGTTTAAAATATGGAAACAATTTTTCTTAAAGCTTCTTGGAATCCAGACACCGTACAGGAAAAGTCATACATTACATTTTAAAGGTGAAGAACATTTTCTCACAGTGAAATTGTTAACTTTATTGAGATTTATAGTTCACTGGTTAATTCCAAAATTTCGTTTGTTGGTTCCAGTCAGTTCCAACCCCTTGTCAACAAAAAGTGGAAAATGCAGTCAGTTTATTACTTCTAACAATAGTTGTCACTGTTTCTCAGAATGATGAATGATAAAAAGCAAATAATTGCCACTTTCAACAAAAAAGAATTTCTCAGACTTCTCCCCCTTTCTTTCTTTTCCAAAGAATTCCGCTGAGGAATGTAGCAATGACGAAGAAGAACTTGTAAACCTGTCGAAGTTGTGGTGACATTTACACTCCCCAATCTGACATTTACAGCGTAGTAAAGCTAGGCTTTAGCAGTGATCACATAACGTGATTTCGGTAGAGTGCTGCTTATAAATTTTTATGGATTTTTGAATTGGTATTATGGTAAAAGAATGGCTATCAATTAACGCGATGGGTAGTTCTAATACATTGAAATGATAAATAAATAAAGGGAATTGCATGGTTTAGTAAAACTCGACAGTCAAAATTTTCGAACGCATTGATGTTTGTGTATCCATTGTGCGATGAAAGTACACAGCAGGGGTCGGCTCTAGTAGTTTTGCCACCCCGGACAAAAATGGAAAATGCCGCCCCTCTCACCAAAGCAAAAAATTATAATTAAAAAAGATGAATTCTTCACATAGATACACACCTATAAAACTTAAATAATTTTTGCGAAAAAAAAGAGAGCATAGCACACACACACAATTACATGTATTATATTGTCTTAAAAATACAAAATAATTCGAAATTAAGAACATAATTACATGCTATTTAAGCCGGCTAATTTCTTCGAAAAAGAGTCTACTGATGGTGGGGATCATAAGCGTTTATTTTAACTTATAGTACATAAATACACTCGGGATTAAAATAAAACATCTTATGTGGCTTTCTATCTACCAAAAGCTTTAGTTACTCCTATCCCCTTTTGGATAGCTGAAACCGGACATCAAACGGATGAAAGGAAACCGTTGTGACCCACTCCCGGGCTTGGAAGAAAAGCTACAAGTAAAAGATGTGTAAATATATCAAATTTCATGATTTAGCATGTACTCCCGCCTTGAACGCTTAAAGTTTCAACAGAAAAGAAAATTGGTATTAAACATACTGAGTACAAGATAAGGAAATAAGATACGTTAAATAAAATACCAAATGCCCACCCAATAATATTTCAGAAAATATATAAAATTTTTGTTAAAAAAAATATATATATTTCTCAAATTCAATCCAAATGCCGCCCTTAAAATTTGCCGCCCCGGACGGAGTTCCGGTTTGTCCGGTCCTAGAGCCGCCCCTGTACACAGTATCCTGTGATAAATGAATATAGAATATTTTCAAAGAATGACAAAAAAAGAAGGAAAAAATGCCTGTAAATTCCTAAACAGGGTCTGTCTCCAGCTGAAAAAATGAGATCCGATTTGATTGCAAAAATATCAAACTGGGAAGAAAAGAAATAGTATTACTAAAATGGGAAAAAATATGTAAAAAAGTGACAAAAAATAGCATAACGCGGTCCATTCTGTACCAAAGGTTTGTGAACAAATTTTCAATTTTTTCAATCTAATGTGTTGCTATATTATTCATTTTTGAAATGACCTTCACGATAAGAGATATTTTCTTTTTTACAAAAACTAGTACACTTATCTCAGTTATTATATGAAATTGTTTTAAAAAAACAAGGATTATATTCACATAAAGGTACTGTAAATTTTTTAATAAAACAGTGATTGATAAATCTGAAGGTTAAAACAATTCTATTATACAGAACCTACACAAGAAAAAAATCAGTTAATAACGTTCAAAATTTTTTAGCAATCGCTGACACTGTTTAACTATTTTCAAAAAATCACATTTCGAGTAAAACGCGTTTTAAATTATGACATCTTGGTTAAAGTAATGGCATCTGCTTTTACTTAAACACTTGTAGTTTTTGTTCTAGTGAACGGAAAATGATAAACTTGGTATTTTTTTAAAGGTAATAAGATGATGGCGCATAAAATAAAATCATAAAAAAAAATTGTCAATTTTCGGCAAAATTCACAATTGGATACCTTAAACTATGTATAAAAATATATTTTATTTCAATAAGTCACACATACACACAAACTTTTAAACGGGGAAGGGGTGTCCAAGGTTGGAAGTCCATTCTCGTATTATGCTCCAATACGCAGCAGAACATATTCTTTTAAATTTGTCGATTTTCGGGAACAATTAATTAATCAGCATTAATAATAAAATTAATTATTAATAACAAATACTTAATTAAATTTACGTACTATAGTTAGGATTATAATCAATCGAAAAAATCAAGGCTCCGGACCCGAGGACCACACTTTTATGATTTATTTACATAATATTAATTTACATTTCACACATACTTTTTCCTTGTCATGGAATTTAAGGGCACGTATCAAGGTAAGGATAGCAATTTTAA
>BMAO01034014.1:0-7500 GCA_019973975.1 Trichonephila clavata
GTGATAAAAGGAACCCTTGGCTTTCGACAGCACTTGGGTCGTCAGACATCCTCGGGTATCTTTTTTTTGAAATTTAGAAAAGATTTCTTGGCCCGTTCCACCAGGTTTAAAATTTCCTCCAACGTCGTGGCGAAAACAATTTGGTTTTGTAATACGTCTAGATAATAGAGTCTCATCTCGTTAAACCACTGATAGGTTTTTTCGGATCCGTACAAATCGTAGAGGGTTCGAAAGGTCTTTTTTAAATCCTTGTGGGGGTCTTTGTAGGGTAAGAAATTTATTCGATCGTACATGAGATAAAATACTACCAACATGTCCTGACAAGGAGATAATTTTAAACCGGTAATTTTACTCCCCATCTGGAATCTAGAATTGAGTAAAAACATACATTCGGCTCGAGATTGCATGTTTTCGAAAATCCACACGTTGATTTCGTCCCCGTCAAAATCCGCGTGCAACGACTCCAGCACTTCCAGGGGTAACCCGAAACAATCTGCCTGCCACGTCCCCACCACTTTTAAATCTAATACGTTTTCGGGTTGCAGCGAAGGCATTCTATTCACCAACACGTGCTGGCCCACCAGGTGAGTTAGTTTTGTAGACACCCGTAATTCGTTCGGCTCTAAACTCGAGTCTGCACTGATGGTTCCTCGCATGGACAAAATACATCGTTTTCCGAACACGTACTGTCTCATGAGCGTCGTCTTTCCGCACGAACGTCGAACCATGCTACCGTGATTTAGGGGGGCTTCTTGCAGTTGTTTGTAAAAGAAATGAGATTTTTCTGGAGGTTGCACGTCCTGGGTGCGTCGAGTCATCGGGTGTCCCATCACGAATTTCATGACTTTTTCGTAAATGAGCGTGGTGGAGACCTGCCAGTACAGCGGATCGTTGAACACTACAAACTCTTGATCGGAAGACGTGTGCTTGAGGAGGTGGGGGAGTGCAAATGTATAGCGCCGAGTTTCGACGGCGATGGACTCTACGGGATGATTGGATCGCGTTTTCAAGTAATAAAATTGGTTACAGCACGTTTTAAAATTGAAAGATCCGAAATCGAGTTTACGACAACACGTCGAGCAGGTGTTCGAAAATGTATGTTTATTGCGCCATGCTTTTAAAAGGTGAATCATTTCTGGAGGGGTGAGTCGAATTTTGCAATCGGTAGGTTTCAATAGGGAAATGGTATACTCCTGGACGGACATTATATAAAGATGTATCCCGTAAAAAGAAATGGTAGCGAATATTACAAATATCGCACGCCGAATAATTTTTTAAAAGCTAAAAACGGAGGTGAACGGTATGCTTTCGACGTAAGAAAAGGAGAAATTTATCCTAAAAGGGGTCCGCTGTATGCTAGAAACAAAACGGGAAAATTATATTACGCACGAGATTTGAAAGGAGACGAAAAATACGGAATTCGGAATAAAAAGTCGGTTTTAATCAGCCGGGGTCAATTTGCCAAATGCAAGTCTGGAAAAGAGCGCTATCCTCACGATCATAAGGGAAACGAATATTATCTGACAAAAAACGATGAACCTTATCTGTTGAGAGACGAGAATGGTATAAAATATTTTGCTCGAGACAGGAAAAAGAATACGCTGATACCTTGGAATTATTACAATAATAACGATAAACAGTGGGTAGAGACAGTGGACTCTAACAATAACGAGGTGTACACCAACGATTGTTTTTGTTCTATGAACTGTATTTGTCCGGCATCAAACATCTTAAAGAGAGTAGTAAAGAATGTTGCTAGCAAGATCTGATATTCCGGCCACACCACTCGAACGACGTGAAACAAACACTGTACTAAGGAATTTAAAAGTTTTATGGAATTTTATCTCAAATCCTATAATGTATATACTTCGTAAAGTCAAAATATTAAATTAATTAAAAAAAAAAAAAAAAAAAAAAAAAAAAAAAAAAAAAAAAAAAAAAAAAAAAAAAAAAAAAAAAAAAAAAAAAAAAAAAAAAAAATTTTTTTTTTTTTTTTTTTTTTTTTTTTTTTTTTTTTTTTTTTTTTTTTTTTTTTTTTTTTTTTTTTTTTTTTTTTTTTTTTTATCCATACAATTTTTTATTCATACAATTTTTTATTTATACAATTTAAATATTTTTATTCATACAATTTTTTTATTCATACAATTTAAATATTTTTATTCATACAATTTTTAGTGCGTAGCTTTGAAATGATATCTTTTCAAAGCACGTCTCAAAGACAATCTGGCCTTGGTAAATTCACACTCGTACCGATCGCAATCGGAGCAGGGAAAATACAATGTGTCGTAGTAGTCGGTCTTAATTTTCAAATCACCCTCTTTTATGCATTTGCGAACAAAGCATTCGGTCGTTTTTCCTACTAAAATGAGCGTAGTAATATTCAAATCCTCTATTGCATCGTTGATTTTCTTTTCCCAATCTTCGGTCATGTTTTCCAACACGTACTCTTGACACGTTCTCATGCAAAATCTATGAGGCGACCCGTCGTCGCCCAAAGACATGGCCAACGTGCCGATCGTTTCGGGGCACGAGTGCACGATGGGTCGATTATCCAGGAAAGTAAAGTCTTCATCCATGGCCTCGTGATGAGTTCCGCACAGCAAGTCTTGGAATTGTGTCGACAGGACGCTTGCACGATACTTTTTGGCAACTTGGGGAGATACCCCTCTCTCCTAAATTATTACTTGAAAGATTTTAATGGAAAAATTTGGATAGAACCTAAATTTGGGGAAACTATCCACAAGTCGTCCGGAATGATTGTATTTTCGAGCCACTTGGACTTGGCGTGGGATCGGGGAATCAGTATACGAGCTTTCCACTTGGGCAAAAATTTAAATTGGAAAGAAAACGACGAAATTAAAACACTGAAGTGGGTCTGTCCTCACTTTTATCACGACTACGAAATGAAAAATCTATCTTCCGACGTGATCGTCGATCTCAGAAAAGCAAATTACCCTTATTTACGTTTCCTAACGTTTTTAGATATCTGGGAAACGAGTCAGACGGTTCAATTCAGAGTTCTCTGGAATCCGGAAACCCAGGTAAAATTGAAGGAAAATTTGGAAAGATCCAAAAAAAACATAAACACCGTCGTGTTTAAGAGCTCGAATGTAGATTGTAAGGAAATACTGATCAAGAGATATATAAATATATTTTCAGATCATCAAAAGAAAATATTTCTTTAACAAGTTTAAAAAAAAAAAAAAAAAAAAAAAAAAAAAAAAAAAAAAAAAAAAAAAAAAAAAAAAAAAAAAATTTTTTTTTTTTTTTTTTTTTTTTTTTTTTTTTTTTTTTTTTTTTTTTTTTTTTTTTTTTTACTTATTAAAGAAATATTTTTTATAGTAAATCAGAGAATCAGTTTTTCTTTTAGCGCATTCTGTGTATTTTGGATTTTTTTCTACATAAATCGAAATCAGCTCTTTCATCACATTTTCGTTCACTAATCTAATATCTTTATAATATTGGGCTCTTTTCAGCATTCCACCTTCAATTCTTTTTTTAATTGAAGTTGCAAGCATTTTTACATTGTCATCGAGAATTTTGTTCGAAAATAACATTAACAGAGTTACAAACACCACGCAAGCCGAATCGGTTCCAGTTAAACTCTGCAAACTGGACTTTTTGTCAAACGCCAGATACATGGCGCGTACGGATTCGATATGATTCCCGTCTGGTTCTTCCTCCAAATATGGTTTTAAATCGGTCAATCCCTTAAAACCGTCCACGGATAAAATGTAAAAAATATCACGAGTTTTTATTAACTTTTCTTTTGCAATGGAATTTTTTCGAATCCACTCGTCTAACAAGCGGTGTAAATCGGTCGATTGGAATGAAGTTCCAAAGAGCTGCTTTAATTTTTCGTCTCTCTCCAAAGGCAGGGGTAAATTTAAAAGGTCGGCTACTTGTCTAAACACGGCTACGTGGTGATGCATTCGCGTTTCGTGATTTTGTCCCTTTAAAAATCTCTTATTCACGGCTTTACGTATAGCTGTTTCTAATTCTCTATCGTGGTCCATTCTGAGCCACGAAATCCCTCACAGAAATTATACTGGTCGTCTTTATTTTACTTTTTAAATAAACGGGTCCTATATAGATGATATCGGATTTATATAGCTTTGAGAGTCGTTTTAAGCACAAATCTTCCGATATTTTTGTGGCAATGGGTCCTAATTTCAATCGTTCCGATGTGGTAAAAATTGTCAAGTATTCCACACAGACTCCCAATTTTTTAAACTCGGTTAAAAACCAGACGAGAGGTTTGGATTTTAATCCCAAAGAAACCTGAAGATCTTTTTCCAAATGAAAGTTTCGCGTTTTGGTAATCAATAAGACATAGCGGGGAACACTAATGCTTACATTAAAAGCACGTGGTGTTCGTAAATGGCCAACGCCCATCTCTTTAATAAAGGATTTAAAATGAATCGTAATAATAAAACTTTTACTTTAGAACAAATTGAAACAATTCGATCCATTTGCCAGACAAGTCGAGAAACCGATGAAATGTGTTTGTTGGTATGGCTTTTAATCGAAACAGATCTTAAACCCAGACATTTACTGGGTTGGTTCAATCGTAATCCAGATAATCGAAATGATTATTTACAAGGAAATATTGTTTTACCCGGAGGTGTATTATTCACTAAACGTCACCACGCTTATTTGAGTCAATTTAAAAGAAAATGTCTCAAGTGGATCGGTACATCCAATGTATCTTTTGAAATGTTATCTCGATCGGTTCGGAATAAAATGCCAGGAAAAAAGCTGTCGACTAAATTAAAAGAATTACACTCGCCTAAAAAGATCATTAAAAAAACATTGCTCAAGAAAGATGTGAAAAAAAGTAAATTACCTAATAATAATAATGATTAAAAAAAAAAAAAAAAAAAAAAAAAAAAAAAAAAAAAAAAAAAAAAAAAAAAAAAAAATTTTTTTTTTTTTTTTTTTTTTTTTTTTTTTTTTTTTTTTTTTTTTTTTTTTTTTTTTTTTTATTAATTATTATTATTTAAAGCATTATTTTATTAAAAATTGAAGGTGTAATAGCACAATATACAGAACAGTTTTTTTGGCGATCACATTTTATTACATAAGTAATGCATGTGTCACAGCACAACATACGGAACAAGTTATATCGTTCAACAAGCACTCAAAATGTCCGGGACCAAAACAATTGGCACAATAGCCGACTTGCTCCGTCCTGACATTAATCCGTTCTTTACAGCAGGGACAGTCCACTGGCGCGTCCACCTCGAGGATTTCTTGTAATATATGGTTTGGGACGTTCGCGATATTTTGTAATAATCGGGTCAAGGGCTTCCCAAACAAGTTTTGTAAATCGTTCTCACATATAGCTTTTCGGCAGTAAGGGCATTGACCTTTTAGAGCTGCCCATAGTTTTATGCAATTGACGTGGAAAGAGTGTCCACAGATTAATTTTTGCACTACTGTTGTATCTTCCAAACAGATGCTACAAATCTCAGACATGGTGTTTCTAGTTGCAATGAATACAACACTTACAGTATTGTACTTATAATGTACGTTTTTTTTTTTTTTTTTTTTTTTTTTTTTTTTTTTTTTTTTTTTTTTTTTTTTTTTTTTTTTTTTTTTTTTTTTTTTAATATCTATTAATTATTTTTATAACATTTAACAAAATTTAACTTATTTTTTGCTTTGTCGTTTTCGTAGTACTCGATTCTGTCGGGTTTTCCGTCCGGATCGAAATACAACAGTACGTGGGAACTCTTGAGACCGACTTTCTCGGTCGTGTCTTGCTTAAATCGTTCTACGAAATCTGGAAAAATGATAGATCCGTTTTCGTCGTCCACCACGAATATCGGGGGGATTTTGCAACTAAATGTCGGATTGGCGAAATAAAAACTCAAATCGTGATTCGTCGACAATTTGACCCTTCCTTCGACGATCGCCTGTAACCAAATCATGCTGCGCACGTGTGTTCTTCTTCCCAATTTAAAAAACAATTCGCTCGCCTCGTCTTGAGTCAACATTCTGCAATTTTTTTGTATGGGTAACAGGGTGGAATCCAGGGGGGGGATGAGTAAATCCCTCAGACAGAGGCGACTGCCGGGTAAAAAAGTTCGAATCATTTCCAAGGGACATTTGTATCCGAACAACGCTCCGAACTCGGACGCCTTGTAAAACGGTTGGCCGTTGTAAACGTAAACGTTCAATAAACGTCCCGTGGAAGGTTCCAGAATGTTGAGAAAGAAAAAATTGTTCATCTTGCAGATAACACGAATGCGGGAGACTTGTGTGGGATTGTTAAAATACCCCAAAAATATTTCTCAGAGAATTGTTAATCTTTGTTAGAATTAAAAAAAAAAAAAAAAAAAAAAAAAAAAAAAAAAAAAAAAAAAAAAAAAAAAAAAAAAAAAAAAAAAAATTTTTTTTTTTTTTTTTTTTTTTTTTTTTTTTTTTTTTTTTTTTTTTTTTTTTTTTTTTTTTTTTTTTTTTTTTTTTTTTTTTTTTTTTTTAACGAGAAACAAACTTTTTTCCGAGTACATTTTCTTACGTCTTCTGATATATTCATTACAACTTTGCAATTTTGCATTACCTCTAATGCATTAAGTATTTTTAGATACATTGTTCGATTACAGATTTTTTCAATATATTGGAGTCTATGGATGGAACCGTGAAATTAAAACCGCTTTCCTTTTCTAGTCTGCGGATCTTCAATATATTGGAGTCTATGGATGGAACGTGAAATTAAAACCGCTTTCTTTTCTAGTCTGCGGATCTTCAATATATTGGAGTCTATGGATGGAACCGTGAAATTAAAACCGCTTTCCTTTTCTAGTCTGCGGATCTTCAATATATTGGAGTTTATGGATGGAACCGTGAAATTAAAACCGCTTTCCTTTTCTAGTCTGCGGATCTTCAATATATTGGAGTTTATGGATGGAACCGTGAAATTAAAACCGCTTTCCTTTTCTAGTCTGCGGATCTTCAATATATTGGAGTTTATGGATGGAACCGTCTCGTGAAAGTGGTTTATCAAAGACGTCATGTGACTTTCTTGTCCCCCCGATTTTAACATGGGAGAGAATCGTAAAAAATACAAATTTCTCCATTTTTTACGGTCGTTGTAACGTGGGAAACACAGGGTATCAAAAAATATTATGAGCACCGGACCCCACCATCGGTTTTTTCACCATGTTTATTTAAAAAATTCCCCTTTGTTCAAAGTTTAATCTTTCTCTGGTTTTTATAATTCCGGGATTTTAACACGGCACGGGGAAAGGACCGTAAAAATGGAGAAATGTGTGTTTTTACGGTCGCTGTAACGCGAGAGACACAGTCGGTCAAAAAATATTATGAGCACCGGACCCCCAATCGATTTTTAATATGTTTATTAAAACAATTCCCCTTTGTGATAATACTATTATATTATATATATGTAATAATTCCCTATAATCCTTTTTCATAACTTTTAACTACCAATGATCCATCCCTTCAGGACCAACGTTTTAGTAATAAGTTAATCCGCCG
>BMAO01034014.1:12500-21348 GCA_019973975.1 Trichonephila clavata
CGCATAGTACGTCATTTTACGGTTCCCCATTTTGTACGTGATATACTTGGGGAACCCCATCCCGAAATCGTTCTGCGGGATGTACTGCACAAAATTCGAGGAAAAGTAGGTTTTGATTAAATTATAGTTAGGGAACGATGCCCGGACGTCAGGTAAATTATAGTTAGGGAACGATGCCCGGACGTCAGGTGTGGGAGTCTTTGGCATCGGTGTGCTTCTGTAAATGTCGGGCAACGACGGAGACGAGGGCGGATATGTTGGCGAACTCGGCGTGTATGGCGGCGATGCCGCCGAATACTCCCCTTCTGTATTATGAATCTTTTCCCGCAGACACACTACGTCGTCATCCTTTTCCAAGCGGTAGGGATGAAACGATGGACGTTTCTCCGAGATATTGAAACCGCTCATCTTCGGTGTGGAGAGGTCGATCGGTTCCTCCGTCGTTTTTGGCGGCGAGCTCTTGGTTGTCGACATTTTCTGAAATAAACAACATTTTCAGAAAACATTGAAGATTCTGAAATAAAATAACATTGAAGATTCTGAAATAAAATAACGTTGGAGAGGTTAGATAAACGTTTTCTGTCAAGACTATCAGAATCTGAGAATATTTATAATAACTGCAAATGCTGACAGTCTTAACGAAAAACATTTAACACTCGCTTAAAACAATAATCACGATCGATCAGAAATGCATTTCAAGCTCATCAAATCAAATCTTTACTTAAAAGCAACCGAAAAAAACATTTACAAAATATTTAAAAACAAAACGGTTAAATATTTGATTCTATCAAGCCGTTATTTAAAAACAAAACGGTTAAATATTTGATTCTATCAAGCCGTTATTTAAAAACAAAACGGTTAAATATTTGATTCTATCAAGCCGTTATTTAAAAACAAAACAGTTAAATATTTAATTCTAAATGTATGCAAAATAACAATTATTTCTAAATAGCATTCATTTCTAAATAGCAATTATTTCAAATAGCAATTATTTCTAAATAGCATTCATTTCTAAATAAAAATTCCAAAGGATACGTGGCGAGCGTGAAATAAACATCTTTTTTCACGTTAGTACTGTAAGTGCACGGAATATCGAAAACCACCGAACACTGACAGTCCTAACCGAAAACAAATGTCACGTCCAAAACAGTTTCTTTCTAAGTACATTATTTTAAAACAAAACAGTTAAACAGTTTCTTTCTAAGTACATTATTTTAAAACAAAACAGTTAAACAGTTCATTCTAAGTACATTTAGAGAATATTTGATTCTAAATTCATGCAAAAAAAATAATTACGATTTCCAAATAGCATTATTTCAAATAACAATTATTTCTAAATAGCAATTATTTCTAAATAGCAATTATTTCTAAATAGCAATTATTTCTAATAGCAATTATTTCTAAATAACAATTATTTCTAAATAAAAATTCCAAAGGATACGTGGCGAGCGTGAAATAAACATCTTTTTCCCGTTAAGACTACCAGTGCACGGAATATCGAACACCACCAAACACTGACAGTCTTAACCGAAAACAAATGTCACGTCCAAAACAGTTTCTTTCTACAAATGTCACGTCCAAAACAGTTTCTTTCTAAGTACATTATTTTAAAACAAAACAGTTAAACAGTTCATTCTAATTACATTTAGAGAATATTTGATTCTAAATTCATGCAAAAAAAAATAATTACGATTTCCAAATAGCATTATTTCAAATAACAATTATGATTTCAAATAGCATTATTTCCAATAACAATTACGATTTCAGATAACAATTACGATTTCAGATAACAATTATTTCTAAATAGCATTATTTCTAAATAGCAATTATTTCTAAATAACATTCATTTCTAAATAGCATTCATTTCTAAATAGCATTCATTTCTAAATAAAAATTCCAAAGGATACGTGGCGAGCGTGAAATAAACATCTTTTTTCACGTTAGTACTGTAAGTGCACGGAATATCGAAAACCACCGAACACTGACAGTCCTAACCGAAAACAAATGTCACGTCCAAAACAGTTTCTTTCTAAGTACATTATTTTAAAACAAAACAGTTAAACAGTTCATTCTAAGTACATTTAGAGAATATTTGATTCTAAATTCATGCAAAAAAAATAATTACGATTTCCAAATAGCATTATTTCAAATAACAATTATTTCTAAATAGCATTCATTTCTAAATAACAATTACGATTTCAGATAACAATTATTTCTAAATAGCAATTATTTCAAACAGCATTATTTCTAAATGGCATTATTTCAAACAACAATCATTTCTAAATAACAATTATTTCTAAACAACAATCATTTTTAAATAGCAATCATTTCTAAATTAAAATTCCAAAGGATACGTGGCGAGCGTGAAATCTCGAACACCATTAACCGAAAACAAATGTCACGTCCAAAACAGTTAAAAATAATTTAATTACGATTTCCAAATAGCATTATTTCAAATAACAATTACGATTTCAAATAGCATTATTTCAAATAACAATTCATTTCTAAATAAAAATTACGATTTCAAATAGCATTATTTCAAATAACAATTCATTTCTAAATAAAAATTACGATTTCAAATAGCATTATTTCAAATAACAATTCATTTCTAAATAAAAATTACGATTTCAAATAGCATTATTTCAAATAACAATTCATTTCTAAATAAAAATTACGATTTCAAATAGCATTATTTCAAATAACAATTCATTTCTAAATAAAAATTACGATTTCAAATAGCATTATTTCAAATAACAATTACGATTTCAAATAACAATTATTTCTAAATAGCATTCATTTCTAAATAAAAATTCCAAAGGATACGTGGCGAGCGTGAAATCTCGAACACCGCCAAAAAAAAACAGTCTTAACCGAAAAACAAATGTCACGTCCAAAACAGTCAAATAGTTCATTCTAAGTACATATAGAGAATATTTAATTATAAATTCATGCAAAAAAACAATTACGTTTTCCAAATAACAATTACGATTTCTAAATAGCAATTCGAATAAAAATTCCAAAGGATATGTGGCGAGCGTGAAATCTCGAAAAACCACCAAAAAAACAGTCTTAACCGAAAACAAATGTCACGTCCTGCGAAACGACATTTATTCCAACGAAATGTAAGAAAAAAATCTAAGAAAAGAGTTCAACTCACCTTCGGAGAAGAGACGTGAAGCGTTCGGCAGATACGGAACAACTGGAGTGACTGAATGAATCTCACTTGTATATATACTCCCGTCGCAAATGACCTTGCGTATCGATTACTCGTACAACCTCGGAGGTACAAGGTTATAGCATCAAAGTTGTAAAAATGCACCGACCTCGGAGGAACAAGGTTGTAGCATCAAAATTGTAAGTGCAATGTTGTACAATCTTGCGGGAACAAATATATAGTCTGAGAACTTTGAACGATAACTTTATTTCATATTTTTATCACATCGAATGTATGAAATTACAAAAAAAAAAAAAAAAAAAAAAATTTTTTTTTTTTTTTTTTTTTTTTGTAATTTCATACATTTGATGTGATAAAAATATGAAATAAAATTATCGTTCAAAGTTCTCAGACTATAATAAATATATGGAATACAATTTTTGTTATGATAAATATATAGAATATAATTTTTGTTCAAAGTTCTCACACTATGTATATTTGTGAGATTTTTTTTAATAATTTATGGAATATAATTTTTGTCCGCAGTTCTCACACTATGTATATTTGCGAGATTTTTTTTTAATAATTTATGGAATACAATTTATTTTCACAGTAATGTATATTTTGTAAGATTTTTTTTTAATAATTTATGGAATACAATTTATTTTCACAGTATGTATATTTGTAAGAAATGTTTTTTACAACAAATAAAACCAACGCAGAAAAATAAATAAACACCATCACTTTATTGTTTTAACACAAAAAAATACAATTTATCCTACAACATCTACATTTTCTTCCTCTTCGCGAATATTCATATGATCTATTACATCTTTGATCATTTTGTCGATATTGTGCGCTTTTCCTACATATTGTATAACGTTGGGCATGAGTCGATCCAAATACATGTACGTGGCAGGATCCAAAGCTCCGACCACCAAGGTCTCCCCGCTTTCGTCCACTTTCAGATAGTTGTCGATCAAATCGTGTTTCAGAAAAGCCCCCAGTTCGCTCTCGCGCACCCAAATGATTCGATCGTTGGGTTCCGTGACGCGCATGATCGAAGAACAGTGTTTTAGATTTTTCATGATGTCCTGGTGGGTAAACACTTGCAGACTCTCCAAACTCGGGCGTACTTCCACATCTCTACCGGTATAGGGATTCACGAATAAAATGCGACAAGGAATCCATCGGGAAGAATAACTCATCCATTCCGTAGCGACGAAATAATCGCAATTGAATACGCAATCGACCATCGTGTTTTCGACCTAAACGTGATGAATAATATAACTCAATAAATATAACTTAATTAAAAAAAAAAAAAAAAAAAAAAAAAAAAAAAAAAAAAAAAAAAAAAAAAAAAAAAAAAAAATAATATAAAAAAAAAAAAAAAAAAAAAAAAAAAAAAAAAAAAAAAAATGAAGTAAAAAAAAAAAAAAAAAAAAAAAAAAAAAAAAAAAAAAAAAATTTTTTTTTTTTTTTTTTTTTTTTTTTTTTTTTTTTTTTTTTTTTTTTTTTTTTTTCCAACTATTATAATTTTTTTTTTTTTTTTTTTTTTTTTTTTTTTTTTTTTTTTCAACTATTATAAGTTTTTTTTTTTTTTTTTTTTTTTTTTTTTTTTTTTTTTTTTTTTTTTTTTTTTTTTTTTTTTTTTTTTTTTTTTTTTTTTTTTTCAACTATTATAAGTTTTTTTTTTTTTTTTTTTTTTTTTTTTTTTTTTTTTTTTTTTTTTTTTTTTTTTTTTTTTTTTTTTTTTTTTTTCATGACATAAAGAACAATTAAACAATATGGTTCATTACAGTCAGGATTTGCTTGGTCAAAATATTCAAACTCAATCTTATGAATAAATTACTTAAGGTAAAAACCAAAATTCGTCGATTTGGGTAAAATTTTCGAAATTTATTTTATAGCTCATACATTAAAGATTCCAAAAACACTCTAGTTTTATGTGTACGATATTTAGAAGCAAGGTTATAGCATAATTAGTAAACCGGAAATGGAGCTTACAAAACCGGAAGTACATCCCTACTCAAAATATTTGTAAGATATTGAATTGAAATTTTCAGAACATGTTTTATTTTGTTATATCTGTGTTATGAATCAAAATCTAAACTCTGTGTATATATTTATGTACTTTATTGCTTTTTTTTATGAAAATGATCATTAGTTTTTTTAAGAAACCTTGGTTTTGCATAAAATTTGGCATAATTAAAAAACTTTCAAAAGTATTACAAATCTTTTTTATTCCTAACACTTATAAAGATATAATTTACGTACTGTATAAATATTATTTGAATACATTCATTAGAAGTCTAATCTCTATGTTATTGATTTTATTGCACTTTTTGTGAGAAAATAACATTAGTTTTTTGTAAAAAAATTGAGTTCTCGCATAAAAAATGACATATTTCAAAAACTTTTCAAAAGTATCACAAATTTTATAGCTATATAAGCACAGATAATGATTTTTTTTATGTATTGCATAAATATTATTCGAATATATTTTTTGGATTTTTTCAATACAAACCTAACCGTAACTGCAATTTTTCACTGGAATTTTGAGTGAAATTTCCAATATATCGAAAATTATTGTTAATTTTGTGGAAATTGTACTTAAATTCTTAGTTTTATGCTCCATTTCAAATATAAAAATGTTTATTTAGTTGAAAATTTATATATTTCAAAAAAAAGTGCTCCGAAGGTAGCCTTAACTTAGAATCTGCTTAGAATCATCATCAGGGTGTCACGTCTTTTGTATGTCGAGTTAGAAATTAATATACGATCTCTCGAAAGTTTACATGTAGTATCCGGTACTTGTGGCCGACTGTAATCGGATCATAATGCAGGAACCCCTCTCTAGATTTATGTTGACAGCAATAAAGTGAAAATTACAATAGCTTTTAACGAGACTGAGTATTTTGATCCTAAGTTGAAAAGTTTTCTTCGAGGGTGTTCTTTAATAATTTCTTTTATCAAATGCGGTTTAATTAAATGTTTTTTGTCGTTTTGATTATTTTAATTGCATTCCCTCCCTACGCAATTCATTTTCCCCAATTGCGATGCACACATATAATATATCACACAGAAACCAATATAATATGTAAATTTTTTTTATTTTATTATCTTACGTTCGAAAGAAAATACAAAGGGGTTATTTTCTTTCTTCCTTTTTTTGTGTTTCTTCTTCCTCGTCGTCGTCGTCTTCGTCTTCTTCCTCTATTTCTCCCATCATGCCCTTTCTCTCCCTGTTGCTCATTCGCACCATATCCCTCACTCTGGTTTCGGCGGTGTTGTCCCGTTTGCCGATATAGCTCAACACGTCCGGAATGAATCGATCCAGGTACATGTACGTCGCCAAGTCCGTCGTTCCGATGGTCAAGTCCCATCCGTTTTCGTTGGACGGTAGATGCTCCTTCACCAGTCTGGATTTCAGGAACTCGTGGAACTCTTCGACGGGAACTCTGACGACATTCGGGGATATCCAATCCTCCTGTCTGAAGAGGGAAGGCACGTATTTCATGTTTACTTGCACGTCCTGGTACGTGAAGTAGCGCAGACTGCCCAAATCAGGTCGAATATCGACCGTTTTGTAAATGTAAGGGTCGGCGAACAGCAACCGATGGGGCACCCACTCGCTCCGATACCGCATCCAGTCGATGGACACGAAATAATCGTGGTTGAATTTGGCCATGACCCTATAATTAAAAAAAAAGACAATTAAAGTGATTATAAAAAACAATTGAACATAAAAAACAATTAAACAAAAAAAATGTTAAATATAATACGTTTCAAGCTTGCATATTACTTAAAAACAGCTAAACACATAAAAAAAGATAATTACAGTTAAACAGAAACATGTTAAGTAATAAACACGCGTCGAGCGTTAATAATAATTAATTATAAAACAAATAACTGATTACGAAAAAAGATAACATTTAAACAAAAATGTTAAATTATCGAATTATAAATACGTTTTATGCTTGCATATTACTTAAAAACAACTAAACATTAAAAAAGGATAATCACAGTCAAACAAAAAAAAATGAACACAAAAAAGATAATTACAGTTAAACAAACGACTGGATATTTAATCATAAATACTTTCAAACTTGCGTATTAAAAGAGATTAACAAAAAAAAGATTTGATTATAAATGAGTTTGGATATTCCATTATTTAAAAACAAAACGACTAGATATTTAATCATAAATACTTTCAAGCTTGCGTATTAAAAGAGATTAACAAAAAATAATAATTACAGTGTACTTAAACATTATTTAAAAACGAACGATTAGGTATTTAATGATAAATACGTTTCGAGCGTAAATTAATTATGATTTCTAAATGGATATTCGAATAAAAATCAATAATTTGTTTCCCAATGGATACGTGGCAGGCACGAAATAAACATCTTTTTCCCGTTAAGACTACCAGTGCACGGAATATCGAACACCACCAAACACTGACAGTCTTAACCGAAAACAAATGTCACGTCCTGCAAAATCACATCTATTTCTGCAAAATCACTTCTATTTCTGCAAAATCACTTCTATTTCTGCGTATTCCTGCAAAATAAAGAAAAAATGTAAGAAAAGAGTTCAACTCACCCTTTGAGAAGCGACGTGTAGCGTTCGGGGGATCGGGAGAAAATGGAGCAACTCTCACAGCAAAACACGAGTATTTTATACACCGTCACAGACGAGGATTCCATCGATCAGACGACCTCGGAAGCACGGCGTCATAACCTCAAAGTTGGAATTGCACTGTCGCATAACTTTGCGGGAACAAATATATATAGACGATGCAAGCGAGAACGTACAGAAAAAATTTCTCTCAGAAATAAATATTTATTTCACTCAGAAAAATGTATTTCACTCAGAAAAAATATTATTTCACTCAGAAAAATATTTATTTCTTAAAAAAAAAAAAAAAAAAAAAAAAAAAATTTTTTTTTTTTAATACAATCTAACGAAAGACTAACAATTCTCTGAGAAGATTAACAATTCTCTGAGAAATATCTGTTGGGCAGCTGGACATTCTGACACCAGTCTCCCGCATTCGTGTTATCTGCAAGATGAACAATTTTTATTTCTCACATTTCTGGAACCTTCCACGGGACGTTTATTGAACGTTTACGTTTACAACGGCCAACCTTTTTACAAGGCGACCGAGTTCGGAGCGTTGTTAGGATACAAACGTCCCTTGGAATGATTCGAACTTTTTTACCCCGGCAGTCGCCTCTATTTTAGGGATTTGATCCACCCTCCCCTGCATTCTAATTTGTTACCCATACAAAAATTGCAAAATGCTGACTCAAGACGAGGCGAGCGAATTGTTTTTTAAATTGGGAAGAAAGAACACACGTGCGCAGCATGGTTTGGTTACAGCGATCGTCGAAGGAAAGGTCAAATTGTCGACGAATCACGAATTGAATTTTTATTTCGCCAATCCTACATTTAGTTGGCAAAATCCCCCCGATATTCGTGGTGGACGAGAAAACGGATCTATCATTTTTCCCGAATTCGTAGAACGATTTAAGCAAGAAACGACCGAGGAAGACGCTCCAAGGTTCCGCAATACTATTATATACGATGCTGATGGAAACCCGACAGAATCTTGTACTACGAAAACGACAAACCGGAAAATAAGATAAATTTTTAAGGTGTAATAAAGAACGTTAAAAAAAAAAAAAAAAA
>BMAO01034015.1:0-41421 GCA_019973975.1 Trichonephila clavata
CTCATATTCTGGAGTTCTGGGACACTTCCCTGGGACAATTGTTTGAAGATCAAGGCCTGGTTTATGACGTTCTTTTGCGGAAAGGTCAAATGGACTTGGTGTACGCTTTCCTGCTCCCAGGGGATTTGAAACAACAACGGAACGTTGCTCGTCTTGGAAATCAAACTAAGCGATACTCTATGAGTTCCAAAACTTATTATGAGAACTTTCACATTAAGAAATCGAATTTTTGCTTTATGTAGAGCAGTTTCATATTTTTATGTTCCTTTCTATATTGGATTACTATATTATATTATAACATTGCAACCAATTTTTTTCAGCAGTAAAAATTCATGTCAGAAATACATATATATAAGCATATATATATATATATATATCTTCTTAATAATTCAACACTTAATGTATTTTGACTTTAATTCAAAGTTTCGTATTTTCTGTGCTGTTACTTTGAACAATTGCAACACATCCTAAAAATTTTCTGGTACACACTTCCATAACCAATTTTATCATTAACTATTATTTTTCCGTGAACAATGATAAAGTTACTAATTTGTCACAATTTCACTCCAGTTCAATTTATTCTTGGTCGACAATTATGATGATAAATTTTTAACATATTTTAACTACCTTTTTTAACTATTTAACATATTTTTCAAACGTGGTATCCCAATAATTTGTCATTATTAAATTGATCATTTATTTTTCACCAAATTTTAATAGATTTGATATTTTTATACACTCAAGTCCATAAATTAAGGATAATGAAGTTCAGGCAAAGAAAGAGACTGAAGCAAAACAAATTTGATTTATTTGTAAAGTCTATTTATTAAACAAAAGCTAAAGAGCAAAAAAGATGCTATATGTTTGACATAATTAATAAAAATTGCGATTTTTACTTCATGGAGCAAATTTTAAAAAAGAACCTATTTACAAAAAACAGTATAACATGGTTAGTAGGATGGTTAATACGGAGAATGTCTCCCGGATGATGCAATACAGGCCTTACAACACCTACGCATGCTGAGTATCAAATTATCAATCTGATCTTGAAGAATATTACACCAATCAATCAAGCAATGCCCTCCTAAGTTCCAGTAAAAAGGTGGGAGGGGGTTGACGGGCTGTAATTCGTCGTCCAAGCATATCCCACACATGCTCTATTGGATTCAAGTCCCGTGAGTATGCTGGCCAATCCATACGGGTGATATCCTCCGATTGAAGGCATTCGTCAACAATGTTTGCATGGTGAGGACGGCTGTTGTCAGCCATAAACAGAAATTTAGCACCCATGGCGCCCCGAAACAAACATACATGTTGTTCCAGAATGACATCCCGATAGATGTGGCCTGTCATCGTTACACTCTGGACATGCAGGTCAGTTCTGGAACCAAGAATAATTCCTTTCCAAACGAGCCATCCTGCACCACCGTAACGGTGTCATTCAATGGTGTTCTGTTGGTGGTAACGGGTACCTGGCGCTCTCGATATGAAAGTCCGGCGAGAATCAGACTGCTAACTAAACCTAGACTATTCGGAAAACATCACACAAGACCACTGTTTCGGTGTCCACAATGCATGCTCTCTACTCCAGGTTAATCGCAGGCGACAGTGAGTTGCGGTAAGGGGAACACATATAACAGGCCTACGAGCATATAGAACAATGTGCCCTAAGCGTCTGTACACGGTCTGCCTTGAAACTGTGGTACCGTTAGCTGAAGAGAGCTGACGAGATAGGTCTGTTTCTTTTGGCAGTAACTGCCAAATACCGGTCCTCATTCGGCGTTGTAACTCGGAGGCGACCTGTGCTGTAACATCTACTCACATTACCATCATCTTGGAATCGTTGCCAAAGCCTGGATATGACACTCTGGGCGATTCCAAGTTCCTCGGATACTTCCAGCTGGGTACATCCACATTCCAGTCGTCCGATAATTCTACCAGGTTAAAAATCATCCAAATGCTTCCTTTGTGCTAAACTATGCGGTTATTGCACTGAAAGGCTTTTAAAGAGCTTGTGAACAATTTTACTTCTTTGCCACCATTCCTTATATACCCCTCTCTTACACTCTCGTCATTGTGACGTACTATCCGCGCCATCTGGTGGTTTCCTGTAATTTGCATATTCTTCTTCAAGATGTGTGTGATAATTCTACAGGTGAAATTTTTATTTTAGAGCTCAATTTCTGTGTGATTCTGAATTATCCTTAATTTATGGACATGAGTGTACTTTAATGTATTTCCGTATAAAGGAATAATTGCTATCATTCACTGTAGCTCGGTTGTTATATCGATTGCTGATTCGATTACCAGCGAGTGCGTTTCATCCAAAGACTAGAGTTTTATAATTTAAAAATGTTATTTATTATTTCTCTGGTATCTGTTTGATTCTAGAGTTTACTTTACTATTCCAAACCAGATATTTCACATACGAACGTAAATTAGATGAAGTTTTGCCAGCGCATGTGTTCTTATATTCTCAGTTATTTCTTGAATATTCTTCGAAGTATATAAAAGCTGAGTCCCTCCAGTCGAGGGGAGTTTTCTGTTCTGTTCTAATTATTACGTGGTAAGCCTAACCATGTATTTATTTCAATCTTCGTGAGAATATTCAATAATTTTTCTACATAGAAATGTTGCTATTTTGGGTTTATTCTTCGTCATAGCAACTAAATACATGAACATATAAAGAATATAAAAAATAGCAATATATGATGTAAACTTTAACTAACTAATGGTGTATTGGGTCTATCCGCGAACCTCCTACTAATTCTCTTGGGTAAAAGTATCTCTTTTAAGTATTGTTCTATTGAAAACCTTCCCCCGAAGAAGAAGACACGGTTTATGTAAATGAAGGAGAAATATTTAAGCATTAACTTTTAAGTAAGCGGAGTTAGAGGTTAGGAGTTAGAAGTTAGCAGTTAGAGATTAGCCGAAAGTAGCTGTTAGCTAGTCCAGAGTTACTCTACGATTAATTGTTGAATAATTAAAGATCGTTAATTGACGATTTAGTCAATAAATCGGATTAGATTAATATCAACTAGAAGTCGAATAGCTGAGAACGGAATTACGATAATTCAGACCATATATTACCAAAATGTTCTAAAAGCAAGTTAATTGAATTCTAATTAAATATTAAACATTTCTTCTACCGTGCTTTTGTTCCTATAAATAAAAGATGCATCTCCTCCCCTGATTGTTTGAATTAATTTATAAAATAATAAAATAGAATTGTTATGACTATGGCTGATCTGTATCCTAACCCTGAACGTTACAGTACTTCCATCACAATGGTTTCAATGGGAACAAAATAAAGAATATCATCCGCTACTAAAAGCATGTCTTGAAGATCGCTCTACTATTGTACACATGCACATACTGTATTTTAATCTACAGATGATATTTTTCGGTCATTTTTTTAATTAAATAAAAATAAAAATAACTTTTAACACCTGAAGACAATTTATTTTTTGGTCTTTAATATTTTATTGTTCTTGAGTATGTAGCCAATAATTTAAGTGATTTTTTTTTCGTAAGAATATTCAAGATAATTCTTCGGAATATTCTCAACTGATTTTTGAATTTTTTTTTGAATCTGGATTTACATTTATAAGCCTAGAAGTTATTCTAATGTATTTATTGCATAACTTTTTTATTCCTATTTCTAGTTTTTTTCAGCAATTTAAAATTCTTTTTTTAACTCAAGTTTAAAAAAAGTCATTTTGGGGCAAAATAAAACAAAATATTTGCTTGAAATTTTTCGTACAAAATATTAATATTTAGTATTTGTTTCGTGTAAAATTCACTTTACAAGCCAGATGAGAGATGACTTTTTAAAAAATTTTTGGGTAATTTATATACTTTACATTAGGTTTTATATAATAATAGACTTCTCTCTAATCTCTTAGTATTTAGGAATATGGAAAAGTAATCACGTTATAAACATTTCCTTTTGAATGCGTGATCTATACAAATAAATAAAATTGAAGTGTCTGTTTGTAATTTCAAATTAGCAGCTTTTTACTAAATGCATTTAAAGGTATATGCGGTACTTATATCAAAAATTCAATTTTTAAAATTTTTGTCTGTTTGTTCCGGCTAATCTCGGGAACTTCTGGTCCGATATTAAAAATTCTTTCACCAATGGAAAGCTACTTTATCAGGGAGTAACATAAGATATTTTTATCTCCATATTCCTAAGGGAATAAGAGCTATGGGGGTAAAACGTTGACGTTGCTTACTCCCCGCCAAGTAGGCGCAAAATTATGCATTTGTGGTCAATAATGGAAATTTTAATAAAAATTTTCTCACATTTGTAACAAATAACTAAAACATAGTGTTATTTAAGATCTTTACAAAAAGCAATTTTTAAATGTTTTTTTATGGTTATTATTTACGATACGTTTGTTAAATGTCACACTCAAACTTTGAGAAATATCGCCAAGTTGGCTAAGAATTTCTCTATTCCGACAATCCCAGATATTTTAATGCAAATTTTCTCCCACTTTTTAAAGAGGGAAACAAAATAAAGTTTTAGCGAATTGCACGCGCGTGATATTGAAAATTCTATGGTAATATTAACTGAGAGTTTCATAAAAAGTTTTGATTACTTAAGTAGTTTTGATTAGTTTGAATTTTTTAAATCTAATTACACAATATTCATGTTTTGCACAAATTTTTCACTTATACTGAACCTAGATATTTTACATGGAGGTATTACTTTGAAGATATACTATGGATGCATCCATACAATGTCACTCACCGAATAAAATTAGGAAGATTTACGCAATACTTATTTCTTCTTCGGTCTTTCTAATCCTCAAACCTTTTGGAATAAGTACAAAGACTACATGGCGGAAGATATTTTGCGACGAAAAACAACCAAATATGCCATTCAATGAACACATCTGCAACGAAACGCAATAAAGGTTTTCAGAATGGTTAGGAAGAAGCTACATAATTTTGGAAATGGCTTCGATAATGAAATTACTTGAGAATTAAACTACGATTTTATAGCATTACAACATCAAGTGTGACAGAATTTATCCGTCAATTAACTCCAGAACAAAGTCACGTTTTCCAACAAGTGTTACGCAAAATAGTATCCGGCAGTGATGCAGTCTTTTTTCTCGACGCTCCTGGAGGAACCGGAAAAACGTTTTTGCTAAACTTATTATTAATGACCATCAGAAAAACCTAGAAGATAGCAATTGTTATGGCTTCTTCTGGTATAGCCGCGATTTTACTGACCAATGGTCGTACTGCACATTCCGTTTTAAAATTATCGCTTAATCTTGCATTCGAAGATTCACTCATCTGAAATTTCAGAAAAAATAGCTCTCAAGGCTGGATGCTTCCACAATGTAAGCTTCCACAATGTCTCATAAGAAAGCTATAGAAACGTTAAATCGGACTCTTCAGGATTTACGAGATAGTACAGATATTATAGGAGGAATGGTAGCTTTATTATATATTGGCTGGTGAATTCAAGCTTATGTGGAAAAGTTGAAAAATTCAGTCTGAAAGCGAATATGGGAGTGCATCTTCATAATGCCGTAGATTCGGAACATTATGCTATTGAGAATCGGTTATGGATGCTTGGACACAAATGCTGGAGGTTATATTTTACTTTCAGAAAATTTTGTAATGTAGAAGAAATTGATATAAATCTTATTGCTCAAATTTAGCCGGGCTAGCAACAAAATTTAAATTGAGATCAGTTGTTGCGCGCAAGATCAATTTTGGCGCCAAGCAATGACATTGTCCGTAAAATCAACATTGAAAATTTAAACGACGTATGGGGGAAGGGGGGAATTGAAGAAATATTTATCAATGAATATAATCATGGATAAAGAATAAAGTACTTCATATCCCACGGAGTTCTTAAATTCACTTGAACTTTCGGGTGTACCCTCACATAAACTTCAATTAAAACTAAATGTACCAGTTATGCAAAATCTCGATGCTCCTGGACTATGTAAAGGAACGAGGCTTTGGATCACAAAATTGATGCAGAATATACTTGGTGCCAATATGTTAACATATGTCATGAAAGGGGATAGTGTTATACCTCGAATTCCAAGTATCCCCACTGACCTACCATTTCAATTCAAACAAGTTCAATTCCCAGTTTTACTATTGCCATTAACAAAGCCAACATTTCAGGTAGCAGGGGTGAATTTGGAAAAGCAATGTTTTTCCCATGGCCAACTATATGTAGCCTGATCGGTGTGTCCAATGCCCAAATCTTCACATATTTGCAACTGACGGAAGAACATATAATATGGTATACAGTAGCATCTTAGAATAATATTCTGTTTTGAGCTCTTTTAAAGAAGAATTATATATTAAACGGAGATACTTTGCATTTTTAAAAATATGAATAGTTTTAAGTTATTGAATTTTTGTTGTTAATTATAATAATAAATTACGTTTTCAGTTTTTTTAAACTAATCTCAATTTTAGACATTTTAAATTTTATTGGTTCCAGTCAAGCAATAAAAAAATTACCATATTGTATTATTTACTTTCCAATGGTAATGATTACGACTTCGACAGTTATTTAAAGACATCAACGCGAGCGGAGCTGCGGGTAAAAGCTAGTATGAACATAAAAATTCTGATCAATTATTTGTAGCATATGTCATTCACACCTAACGATATTTATATAAACTGAATGAAAACTTTTTTATGAAATATTTCATTTAGTACCTAACATATTATTAAAAGAATAATATTAAATCTTTTGTAAACAATTAATAATTAGCATAAATTACTTTTTAATACATGTTTCTCTATAGTTTAAGCACATTCTACTTTATCATTTCACACATTTATCCAGTTAGAGAGTATACTGTAAATAATATGAAAAGCTCTAAGAATTTCTTTAAAAAATATATCTGGCAAGCAAAATAATAAATTAAAATTTCATTTCGAAGAAAATTTAATAAACTGGGACATAAGGGAATAAAATTTTAAGAATTTCCGAAATTTTAGAGGAATAAAGTCTTGATCGTAGAAACTGGGGAATTTTATGACATTTTCAAAATTGGGATAGTTTTATATTCGTTAGATGCTAAAAACACTTGAGTGAATTTTATTCTTTCTGTTCTTAAAATGTAGCTAGGAACATTATGTAATTTAATTTAACTGAGTTTTCTTTCTATATACTGTAAATTCCTAAAAGCCTTAAATTGTTGAGACTTCAAATGTTATATATTTTTTCTAAGCAAAACGAAATTCAAATGCTGTGTTTTGAGGAGTTATTTATTATTTTATATAAATATATAAAATAACTTCTACATTCTATATATTCGTAAAACATCTGTAAATGGTTGAACTTTTTAATGTTGCACGACAAAATAAGAATAATAAATGGTTAATTACTTAAACGTATATGCTTTCTAGTTAATATAGATTTTGAACACCTTCTCTTTCAAAGTCGTGTAACATTTAAAGAATACTCAAATTACTAAATTCACTTGACGTTATAACCACATAAATAATGCAATCCCTTGTTTCCAGTCTGTCATTTCATGTACTTCGCTGTTGCCAACTTTTGCTTTTTGTAGAAACTTTCTTTTAAAAAGATGCATATTTGTCAACAATTATAACGCACACAGGTAAATAAAATGCATTTGGTTTCAAATATAAATTAGGAAATTTGTTTTTAATTTTAAAAATCTGTTTGAAGAATCTTACTACTTGAACATCTATACCAAATTATTAAATATAAAATTTTATCTTAATTCCACTTGTGTAGAACAACAACAGTAAGCCTAATGTCAGTTAGGAATTCAATGAATAACAACAATTACATTTATCATGGGTCCATACATTTCAAACCTCGTGATTTCACGATTTCAAGAGATGGAAACCCCCAATTAGTGATGCAGTTTAGGAAATTTTAATGCATGTGTGTGTTTATAAAACTGAAGTAGCACCAAAGAAAAAGTAATGTTACAACAATTATTGCACCCGAAATAATATTATCACTCAATCATTTAATTTCGCAACTGTAAATACGATTGAATTCTTCATTCAAATCAAAATATGCCAAGCTTTCAAAGACATAAGAAACTGCCAGCAGATTGATTCATAGTTAGTGTAACCAATTTTATAATCCTACAACTATTTATGTTAAATTTTAATCGCTTTAGTACCAGTTTTATTTGAAAAATGTTTAAATAACCCATTTGACTATTTTTATAAGTGGGAGTAAAATTTTGCTCCAAAATTGAGTTCTAAAATCCGAAAGAAAAAAAATTTAAGGTTTTCAGAGAACACAGCTATACGAGGATATTCAATTCTTCCCCGATAAAGTAGAATAACACTTCCCATTTTAAATTTTTGATTCGACAAAAGATCATCGTGTGAAATAAGGAAACTTCTTCTAAAAATTCGATTGAATTGAACTGAATTCCCCCCACCCACCCCTTTCCCGGCAGCATGGGTTCTTGAGAATGAGTTACCCAGCTCAAAAATTCTAAATAAACATGAATCAAATTGTGACGTTTTTAGACAGCTTCTATGTGGTGTGATCATCCGGCACGTAAAAGATCCCTTGAGTGCCTGTTTGGCTTGGGTGCTCTTGGTAAAATTAAATTCCTAAATTTGGTTTCGCATCGTCAGAGCTCAGTTGCCTCTCTCTGGGGAAGAAACTGGACTTCAAAATTAATTGCAGTAATTGGTATTCCACCTACATGGTGCCACACTAAAAAAAGATACCAGTTCCTGGGTAGGGATACTAAGTCTGCAGTGGTAAAACACCGATTTGCAGCCCCATTAGAAATATAAAAAAAAAACTATATTCTAGTGTCTCATCAATAAGATGGAAAATGACTCTATTTTCTTTTTTTTTAAAACTATTTTTAAAAACTACTTTAATTGAGCTACTGAAATAAAACAAACTTATTTTTGTTAATTTTGCTAAATAATTTCTACCCGTACATGTGAATTAGCCTTTTTTTTATAATTCTGATTTCTATACTTGAATAAAAGTTGTCTGGAAAGCAAACACAAGTGCATTTGATTTATGCAATAATTCAAATTCTATAAAGCTTATGGCTGTTATAACAAAATTTTAAACATCCTACATATTTAAAGTGTAAGTAATATTAATGGACTCCCGTTTACAAAAAAAATTTCTCCGCTGGTAAGTAGTCTGTTCGAAGAAAGGAAAATAAACATAAATTTTAAACCTCGTTATGTTCCTATACATGTGTATGTTGCAGTCAGTCTATAAAATTTTTCAAAAAACCTCCTAAGTTTGCTATAAATCTTTTCAAAATTATTTTTCTGCTTAACGATTAATATAAGTAAGATTCATTCCGCATACCTATCACAAAAACCAGTTTAAGCTGAGAAAGTGGGGAAACAGATTTAGTTAGAATAAAGTCATTTTTTTGCTTTAAATTTAAATTTATTTGAACCAGCAAAATTTGCTTCATTACACGCACTCAAATACATATGTTTAACTTTCCTTTGTCAAACTAAAATCCTATTTACTTGATTAAAATAAGTTCTTCCTGTTATTTATAAATTAAAATATTTTCTGAAAAATTTATATTTTTCTCATTTTTAACATATATTATTACATTGAGATATGCATATAGGTTTGGTACAATTGTAAAAATTAAATTCTTATTTGAATTCAGATTACGTATATTGTTAAATAAATCCTCGTTTTTTCTCCTTCATTCTGAGTGCTTTTAATTTAAATTTAGACTTCTTTTCCTATTTAGATTTTTTTGTTGTTGTTTAATTCTAATCATCTTGTCAAGTAATAATTTACACTGTGCCTCTAACGGCATAAAGTCATTAACTTCTGTGGCTTGAGCTTCTTACAGATAATGCAGCTAGGTTGTTGATAGTTGCCGAAAGGCTATGTTTTCACCTTTTCAGAGATCAATAGACACACGATAAATCCATTAAGGTTTTATTTTGGCGCAATGTAGGAAAAAATTGGAGCCTGCTCAGGTATCAATCTCGTGCCATTGGAATTCCCCACCTGTAGCTCTGCTGTTACTCCAGTCTTGACGTTTAAAAGGAATCTATTCAGACACACCAATCATGTTGTTTTCCCTGCAGTGATACACTGCTTGTGAAATGGGTTTTTCAGGAAAAGTACTCTTCTGTAATATCAATCAGTTAACTGTAGCATCCCCTTTTTAAAGCGCGCAACTATGTGTGTCACTGAGTGAGTAAGTAAATATTAGCGTCCACTGTTCAGCAACACGAGGGCTTTTGGCGACGGACCTCTTAATTTTGAGCCATGGTGAAGTGGTGAGGACAACACCTCAGCTGCCACCCTCTCTCCTAACTACCACACCAACGGGAGGACATTTGAGCTCTCGATAGAATTGACGTGCATAGCCCCCCCCCCTACTCGGTGGGTCTTTAGTGGTACTGGGCTCGAACTCGTGACATAACAGCCACGATCCGATACCTTGACCACTCGGCTACCACAGCCACCTCCTACAGTGGCAGTGAACGTGTTAGGCCGGCATTGTGCATTTCCAAGGAAGGTACACTTTGTCGTCTACACATTCATCGAATCATTTGCTGTAAACATAGTCGCATCGATTGTGAAAAGCTGATTCTCCAGTCCAGCAGGCGTCGATGTTCCATAAATATGGTTTTTTTTTAATATGTGTGTTTTAGGTCTTAGTAAAGGTGGTCAACCCAAAATGTCTTTACAATCCACCGGTAGATCACGATCGACCTAATGACCATCCCTGCTTTAATTGCTCCAACTTGAAACCAAATATTTTCTAAAAAGTAATTAAAGCAGACGGAACAGAAAAAAATAAAACTCTCCAACATTTATCTATTTAGATTGAGAACTTTTCATCTTAATTCTCCGTGGACAAAATCTAAATGCAAAATGAAAATTAAAAAATAAATGTTAAAATTGCTAGTTTGAAATCTTCTGCCTTTTTAAAAAAATCCATAAATTTTTCAAACAATCAATACCAATTAATTAAAAAGGGCACGTGATCTTATCTGCATAAGACCACATATCAAAAATCAAGGGTTACCAAATTAAATAGTCTGCCAGAATGAATTCGTTATCTCACTATGATATCTAGACAAAAATCACCAAATCCAAAAAGCCTCCTGTTCTGCACTTTAGTCAAAAATATATTAAAGTCAACATGCGAAAAGTTTTCATAAAAACACGAGGAGCATTATTTACAGGTACAGGTATAAATTTTGAAAAAAATTCAAGGGGATTATATATTAGGCTTAAAATATTACACAAGCAATTTCTCATATAAAACATAATTTATCTATACTTTTGTATATAAAAATGTGTCACAAAGACGAGGATTTGTCATATTGAAAGGCTCAAACTCACAGTCTTAAATCCATAAGTTTGTTTATTATAAGTTTAACCTCTTTCTTGATATTTTCAATGTTCAAAACTTAATATTCACCCTACAAGTTCGTGAAAAATTAGTTAAAATTAATTCCAATGAAATTACTTGGAAATATCTTCAATTATAGTAAAATAATTATTTATTAAATTCAGCAATGTTTATTTTTAAAAAAATGTTTGAGTGAGTCATCTTAATTGGGGATTGGTCTTTTTGGTGATTTTATTTATTCTGTCAGAAGCTTTTCAGTAAGTACTGTCCAAGTCAAGAACTCAATCGGGATGGATCCATCGGAACACTTTTCACACATCATTAGATGTGAAAATTCACGAAACAATTGAGGGTCCATTATTCCTCTAAAAAGACTCTAGGCATTTAAAACAGTCACAAGGCTTTTCTTTCATATGCTGATTTAAAAAGTAAGATACTGCGTAACCTTTCTGGAGATACGAGTATCTGTGAGGTCACTCATTATAATGCTTGTAGGGATCTAAAGTAATTGAAATGATCTTCCAAATGTTGTGCCACAGTCATCACAACGGTAACGAAGAGCAGTGGTTCTTGTAACTGTGGTCCGAAGCACCTTTCCATGACTTCCGCGAATAATGACTTCTCTCTTTTAATACTAAGATTTCACTTTTTTACAGACTTTGAAAGGCCTCGTGAAAAAAATTGAAAGATATTCCATTCTAGAAAGATGTGCTATGAGCCTTTCTAGGGGCCCGCAAAGGTCTCTTTTAATATTAAGATTGCCTTTTTTTACAGACTTTGAAAGATCTCGTGAAAAAACTGAAGGATGTGCCATTGTAGACTAGATCATTAATTCTCCCCCCTCCCAGTGAAAAAATTCTGCTAAAGCATGTACATCGGTCAGGAATAGTAATTCAGTTTTTTTATTGTTTGCAACTACAATGTAATATTCTTAATCAGATGTTTATTGTTTTCTTAAGCGAAAGAAAAGAATTGTTAAAAAGTCTGTATAAGTAGCGGAGTTAGTCTTAGGATTAGTGAGGAATCTTCAAATCAATTAAGCATGTGTTGATAGTCAGAGAGGATGCTCAAATTCTTGTTGGTCCCTCGATATCCGGCTGAAATTTAAAGAAGGTTCGCGGTGGTCGCAAGTTTAGAACCACTGGTGTAAAACAGCGGCTAAGTTCCTTTTCTTCTTTGTAAATCCACTGTGAAATGCGTTCCTGCATTTGATATACGTATAACGTTCGATTCTAGAGAATGGACAGCACCGAACAACCTTTTGTATTTCTATATCTCTTTCTACAATTAGTACAAAATAAAAAAAAACCTCTTCCAGAACCGTAGAGACATAACTTTTTGACATATTATGTCGATAATGCTAATTAACTCATTTTTTTCTGTTTTCAAGAAACTATCAACAATCACAAATAGCTTACTCACCCATGTAATCGTAAATGAATATGATAAATTATATATGCTGCACTGAAATTTGACGTGTTGCCAGTGTCATATTCAAGTATATCATTTTGAATTTTTACTCCTTTTTTTTTTTATCCGTGGCAAGCAGTTGTAAGGATGGTGAAATATCGAAATATACATTTAATAAATTTTCAAATTCGTCAAGTTGAAGCTTTAATTTTACAAATAAAAATAGCTAACCGCCTGTTATACAGAACCGGATTTTAGAAGTTTTTGGCAATCGATGAAACGCCATACTTAAACAAGTAAGGAATAAAATTTGGTTTAAAATCTAAAGAAAACGTTGTTTAAGGAGATAAAAAGAATCATTTTGTTTGCTTTTATATAGTAATTTCCGCATATTTGTGCTATGAATTACAGAACGATTAGATAAGTTCGTTATAGTGGAAACCGGGACATATCTCTCAATTTAATCCAATGGCTTTTCAAATCCCCATGAAAAACAGCACATCAATCGAGCCCATTTCTAATATTCTAAGACTCAATGGTGGATCTTGTAATTCTCTAAATCAAAGTCACGAAGCTATCCGTAACATTTCAGGTGAAAATTTGATATCGAGTTGTAAACCTTAATTTTAACGCACAAGATGGTATCACAGTTAGCGTAACTCGATTTCTTGAAAATCAAACCACTATCGAGACTTTATCGATTGAGTTAATATTAATAACTCAATCGATAAAGTCTCGATAGTGGTTTGATTTAATCTCGATAGCAATTGGTGTTGGTTCACGGTTTTTAGTACCTCCGTCAAAAGATGAAGATGACACCTGAGATGGTCCCCCTATCTCGTCTTCGATTGGATAAAAGTTTTAAATTGGATTTTAATCCTGACAAAACCAAATTGATTTATTGTAATTTACATCACACTTTAAAGGAATAAGTGGTCTATTGCCGGAGGACTTAAAAATTTTAAATCATGATGAAATTATGAAAATAAACCTCTGAGAAGGAGTCTCAATTTTTTCTCCACACTACGCTAACCTGAGAGCTTTGAGGTAGATCAATTTTTTCAAACATCAGAATGTTTACATGAATGGACTTAAGTGGAACTTGTTAGTGGACTGACAGGGTCATCTTCCTCACGATAGGGGTTCAAAATTAGGAGATTGTCCCCAATAGTGAGTCGTAAATAAATAATCGGTTAATAAGCTTCATATGGATTCAAACTTCTATCAACCATAACTGTAGGACTACTGCTTTTCCCAAGATTTATATGCGTAGTTATTACATTCCCAACTTCGATGGATAAATTTTGTTTGTAATTTTGCTTTAAGGTATCCGACTATTTGCGACTACTTTTTTCTTAAAAACAATGGAGATATGGGGCTTTTTATGTGATTTTTAGATTTAGTACATTTTAAGAAAAACATGCGAAAATTCTAAAATTAAGAAGAGAAAAAGAAATTATTATTACTAAAATGTGTGAAAAAATAGGTAAAAATTTACTAAAAAAACAACAACCTAAACGAGGCTTATTTTGTACCAAAAAGTCATAAACAATTTTCAATTTTCCAATTCTGATGTGTTGCTATCTTATTCATTTTTTAAATGAACTTCAGGAAAAGGAATATTTAAATTTTTACACAAAAACTAGAGTACTTTATCTTAGTTATTATATGAAATTGCTTAAGCAAACAGTGATTATATTCACATAAGGGACTGTAAATTTTGAAATAAGACAGTGATTAATAAACCTGAAGGTTAAAACAATTCTACTATTATACAAAACATGCACAAAAAATTTCAGTTAATTATTTTCAAAACTTTTTCATCGATCAGTGTCCCCGTTTGAGCATTTTCAAAAAAAAAAAAAACACATTTAGAGTAAAACGTCTTTTAAAATATGACATCTCGCTTAAAGTAATGGAATTTACTTTTACTAAAGCACTTGTAGTTTTTGTTCTAGTGAACAGAAACTAATAAACTTGGTATTTTTATAAACCTAATTAGATGGCAAATAAAATCAATCATAAAAAATGTGTCAACTTTTGACAAAATTCACAATTTTAGGGTAGCAGTGTAACATAACCATTCATAAAAATTCCTATGATTTATACTTTCAAAACAAATAAAATCAACATGTCATTCTTTAAATTAAAAATTCTTTCACTAATTTACAATGAAACTCTAAGTAAATGTTATTCAGCTTTCAACATAGTAGATCAGATTGCATCGGTAATGTTTGCTACCATAGCGAATTCTTGGGTCTTTTTAAGGGAGTTTATAATTAAGTGCAGGTGATAAATGAAGGGTGCGATGAATTAATGAGACAGCTTAAATGAACAGGGGCCGGAATGAAGACGATATTTCACCCGTGAGTGTTTCAAGATTCTGTCGAAAAGTCAACAAAGCCATTATGAAATACCAAACGACTTATCTTAGCATGGCAACAATACCCTTCACGTGCATATAGAATTAATTTTCAGAAGTCAAGATCGTTTTCAATTTATATTGATCAGTCCAACTTTAAAATCTATTATAAAACGTTAGCAAGATTAATTAAGGATAAAGAATTTGATTATTTATTGGAGCTATACTTGAAGTGATGGATTTAGATAATTTGATTTCGACACTACAAGCTTTTATATCATCACTCTATTTAAAAATGATGTATATATTTTCTCTATCTCACATTCTTCTTTTATATAAAAAATATCTCTCACTTTCTCTTTATTTCTCTCTCTTCTCTCACATCTATTTATTTCTCTTTCATCTCTCACATCTATTTCTTTCTCTCTCTCTCACATCTATTTCTTTCTCCCTTCTCTCTCACGTCTATTTCTCTCTCTCTCTCCCTTTTCTATCACATCTAATTCTTTTCTGTTCTTTCCCACATTTATTTATTTCTCTCTCTTTCTATTCTAACTTTTTCTTTATTTTTCTCTCACTCTCTCTCTATCTCTATTTATTTCTCACCTAATTTCTTTCCATTTCTATCATTTTCCACCCTTACATTGAATTTGTATGTACTATTTTCTTTTTCCCTGGTCTTAATTTTTTTTAAAAAAAAATATCATCTCTACTATTATTTTGTATCCCCTTCTCTCTTTATCTATCAGTTCATTGTAATTCAAAGGCCAAAAACCAGTGCTTCTCAAACTTTGAATGTTTGCGACTCAATATTCAATCATAATTTTCATCTCACTACCTTTCCTTACTATAACAATGTATTGAATTCAGTATTACTGTACTTTGACGCTAAGGTTGCAATACAACTTTCATCTGTTAAGTGCCACCGGCGAAAATAAACATCTCACGTACCCAAAGTGTTAATTGCCCCGGGAGTATATGTACGTCTTTCCGAAGTACAATATTTTCTGTGCACTATTATCCATAAAATTATTCTGAAGGCTTTGGAATTCAATAAAAGGACCTTGACAGTGTTTGTGAAGGATTTGCTTATTTATTCCTTTTCTTATGCCCCCCCCCCAATACATCACAAACGCATGCCTACGTAGAAAACGGTGATTGACATTGGAGGGTGAATCGCGTAACTTTTTATCGGCAGCTAAGGGGTTAATTATAGACCGTATACATTATCAAGATAAGTGTTAGTTTTTGTAATAATTTTATATTCGACAAGTTCATGGGGTCACTGGTAATTATTAAACTTGTTCTTATAGTATTGTTAAATTAATTATGAAATGCATTGTGCAGTGCTGATACATTTTTAAGTTTATTATATCAGTGTAAATGTGTATTTTATTTTGTCAGAATCTATATTTTGTTTGTTTACTTTCAGTAAACCAATAAATTTTTTAACGATCTTTTGTTTACGACTTTAAATATGCTCTCAGCCCTTCTCGTAGAGTTATCACGCTCCCCCAGGGGGCGCGCACACCACAGTTTGAGAAATTCTGCTAAAGACACTAGTTTGGAATAAAATCAGAGCTTAAATAATGAATAATTTCAAGTAGATAGTAAATAAACTGAGCTGCAGGTTCGAACTCAGATTTATTTTTAAACCAATACCCCTCTGAGAATTAATGCAAGCTACTCTGCATGAAACTTGATTGGAATTTCACCTATCATAGTAAAGAAATTAAAAGAATAAACTCGCATGTTGCTCTCATTTTTTTTATTGTGATTCAGGATTTTACGTCCAAACGTTTATTGCTTGCTTCTAGAACAATGTTAATTCAAATAAATGTGTTAAAAAATATGTCAAAATGTGTCTTTTAAATTATTTATTTTTAACCCCTTAACTGGTTTGTCCGTACACTGTACGGGTGCTGAAATTTTCTACTTGCTACCTTTGATTTGCACATACTTTTAATTCTTATAGTGAGGTTATTAGTGTCAGTGCTTTAAGAGATACTGTTTGTCCTTGATTCTGAAACACTTCTCATCCGGAATTATTTTCTTTATTGTGAAAGCGGGAATCTTTCATTGAAGGCAGAAATTTATATTCTTGAAAATATTCGATAAATAACAAGGTTTGGAAAGGCAATATGCAGTTTGTTGCTTAAGAAGAAATGAAAATGAAAAGATAATCCAAAAAAGTCGATATTATATTTGTCCCCCCATTGCAGTGTAAGACTTAGTAATATACCGTGCTGGTGTGGGTGAAATCGTGTGTGCATATACGAGGTAAGATTCAGAAGCTCCTGGACTGAGCCTATAACGTGGAAAATCTTTGCAGTAGAGTGACTATGAAACTGTTTCTGTGTTACTGCGTTCCTCCCCCTTTCTAAAAGTGGTTTGTCCCAAATCACAGGGTTGATGACTCGCCATGGTGTCACATTTTGTGGGCATAGACATTTAGTAGCCAGCGATTGAAAGAAATGGTGCTTGTTCAGCAGCGAATGAATATCAAATTTTGTGTTCGCAGGGGAAAGAGTACTACTGAGAATTACGAAATGTTGAAGCATGTTTACGTTAATGATACACTATCGCAAATACGAGCTTTTGAGTGGCATTGACGTTTCAGAGGAGACTGGGAAAGTGTCAAAGACGACGGATGCTCTGGACGTCCGCATACTTCCCGCATCACTGAAAACATCAAAAAAGGTTTCTGCCGAGGTACGTAAGAACAGGTTTCAAACAATAACGCAAATAGCAGAATCATTTGAGTTATCAGAAGCCTCATGTCCTTATATACCGGGTTAAGATTTGAACATGGCATAGGGTGTGTCAATAGATCGTTCCCCGCATGTTAAACAAAGACAGAAAGGTAATTCGAATGAAAATGACGGAGACTTTATCTCGATTGTTGACAAAGATCCTTTCCTACTTGGCAGAATTGTTACTGTAGACGAGAAATGACGTTTTTATACTACCTGCAACCCAAAAGTACATCGGCAATTTTTGAAAATTACCACATTCTCCAAAAAAGCAGAAATTACGCCCAAGATCATTCTAAAGATAAGATCCGCTAAAGGTATTATTTGTTATCCAGGACATTGTGCATCTGGAATTTATCCTTGAAAGGTACACTGTGGACAAAGAACTTCATGTAGACACCCTGCGTCGTTTGCATGTGTAGATTCAAGAGAAGAGACTAAAATTGTGGGTTGAGCAGTCATGGGTGCATTCCATGAAAATGCTCCTGCACACTGTCCCTCCTCGTCACACACTTTCTTCTGAAAAAGAAAACAACTGTTTTGCCACATCCTCTTTACTCTTCTAAACTCACCCCCCTTCCCCGACGTCAGCTTATTTCCTAAACTGGCACATCGCTTGCAGGGTCAGTGATTTCAATCAGCAGATGTTGTTAAAAGGGCATTGCAGGCGGAATTAAAGGACAGGGCTAAAAGTGGACTCCAGAACCTTTACAGGCGATGGCAAAAGTGTGTTGTTGCTCAAAGGTCTTATTTCGAAGAAGGATGTGTTTCAGCAATTTATAGTTAGTAATATTTTTTAAGTTATATACTAAGTCCGGGAACTTTTGAATCCTGCCTTTATACATGCACACACACCCAAAATCCTCAACCATTTGAAAAAGAGGTACGAACATGAAAATTTTTCTTAAGCATGAGAAAAAAATTTTTTAAGGAATATGACCATTCTTTATAGCTTACAGAAGGTACTTATAAAAAAGCATACATTTAGAGGGTTTAATTGTTCACAATTATAAAATAAAAAATAGTGCGAAAACTTTAAAATTGAAAATTAAAATAAAATGTTCCCATTTTTGTGCTCTGTTAAGTATTATGCTTAGTTATATGCAATAAAAAAATGTACCCTTTTTTCGAAATGTTTTTTTTTGGGGGGGGGGGATCAGACTTCTAAAATCAGAATCAAAATTTTTAACTCTTACCAAGAGAAGTGTTGATTTCATTCCTTAAATTTAAACAAATCTGTACAAACGTGCCTTTCCCTGATGATAAGAACTCCCAAATGAAATAAAAAATATTTAATACACCAAACAGAAATAGTTTTAATATTTCTTTCCATATATTTCGTTAGCAGATATCTTACATTCACAGTTTTAGAGGGTTTCTTTACTTATTTATTTAATGTACATAACCATATTTATTATTTAAAGAAAACTTCAGTAACATATATTACACTAAAGCAGTAGAATACTGCAAATATTTATAAATATTGTTTCTGCCTGTTATGTTTATAAACTTTTATACCATTTTCGAAGCTTTTCTCAAATTTGTGTGATAAATTGTTCAGACGCGCAATTCTACCCTAAAAATATAGATTGTAGATGGATAACAAACACAAGCTTGAGTAATACTGAAAAATGAAAGAAATGTATCTGCTGAATATATACACATATTTGAAGATATTTTGTGACGGGTGCTTACGCATTTCACTAACCTTCTCTCGCATTCTTTAAATGTTTTATTTATTTCAACCAATCTCCACCGAGAGCCAAAAGTGTGACTTATGCAAATGAGATATTTTATATAAGTTCGGGTTTAGAGAGTTCGAAAAGGATATAAAAGGGGAAAATGAAATGAAGAGAGAATGAATTGAGAGAGTAGTTTTTCTAGTGGAAATATAGTCGTCGGGAATAAGTCTATTGAAAAGTATACATAAAATCAGTTCGGGATAGAACTGAGAGATAGCTGAGATTGAAGCCGCTCATTAAAGTAATCCAGATATAGAAGAAGTAATTAGAAGAACCTGCCTTAAGAAAAGGTATCAGGTTAGTTTAGTTTCCCAAATTAAATATAAGTGTGTAGCTTAATTGTACGCGTTGACTGCCGTAGATTCAGTTAAGATTCCGTCGTTCATAATTGAATTCATCTCATACTCCACTGTGTTTTATTGTTCTTAAAATTTAAATAGTATTTGTGTAATCTCTCAATTAAGAAAGGTCAATAAATAAGATTGATTTATTAAATAAGTAGTAATTAATTATGAATTCAACACATTCAGATTTAGATAATACAAGAAGGGGAGTTAATAATCTTAGAGGTAGTGATAGACTACGACACTTGCGCCCAACGTGGGGCCAATTTCTGCATGAGTTCAGCTACGCTTTAAGGACAGCAGTACATGTGAGACAACAGGTAAAACACCGGCGGAATTATTTTTAGGTCGAAATTTAATCACTCCGTTTCAAAAATTAGTAATGGTAACTGATGGATCAGACTTAGTTTGTGGGAATATAGAAAAATTGTTTGAAGAGGCTAGAATACATACAAAGCGCCAGCACGAGAAGTGGGCGAAATATTATAATAAGAAGAGGCGTGAAGTTAATGTGAAGGTTGATGATCTAGTGTTAGTTCAAACTCACCCGTTGAGTTCGGCAAGTAAGAAAATAGTGGGTAAATTTATGCCAAAGTTTGAAGGCCCCTATAAAGTTCTGAGTGTAAAAAAATAATAATAATTTAGTAATATTAAAATTTGGTAAAAGAGTAACTGTTAATGTGGATCAAGTGAGAATTTACCATCAAAGAGAATCAGAGGACAGTGTTGCCGAATCGGAAATTGCGAGAAGTAGTGATCATAATGCAGTAGCATCAAACAGGTCGGATGATAGGCAGCCGAGATTAATGCAATCAGAAAGTAATGGGAATTGTCGTAGAGGATCAGAATCAGGAAATTTAGAAGGTAGTAGAGATATAGTTACGAACAGATGCGATGGAGAGGAGGTGAGAAGAAAAAAACGTGTGCGAACGGAGTCTGCTGTTTCTTTGGGGGTTAGATGTGTATAATTTCAGGAAGAGAAAACCACATTGGACGGAGAAAGAGAAAAGAGGAAGACCAGACTCTTGGGTGGAAAACATACAGAAGAAGAGACCAGAGGCCCAGGTATCCCGAGACAAGAGAAAATTGACCTCGTCAATGCCGTCTCGTCCCTCCAGAAAGCGGTATAGAAAGGTGGAAGAAAGTAATTCTGAAGGAACAATTCCAGGACCATCCTTCAGTGAACAGTGGAAATCAGAAAGAGCAATTCCAGGACCATCCCACAGATTCAAATACAACAGACCCCAGCAAGAACGGAACTGCCCTTACAACCTTCGGAGCCGACGTCGAGTTGACAGCAGCCAAATTCAAAATCTCACAAGTGAAAAGAACACCTCAGCAGGAGCATATCAGCTTCAGCGGACTCAATGGAAGAGGAGACCTAGAAGGTGGGAGCGCAGAGAGGACAGCCCTAGGACAAGGTCATCCAGTACAGAGGCCATGGTTGGAGACAAAGCCTATGTAGATTGGATCTAAAGACTAGCCAGGTTGTATAATTCTAATTTGTTTATTTTTCCTCTGACAGACAGTTCGGAGTATTTTCTATGTGGGCTAGTCTATTTTTTTGTAAAATTGGCGTACAAAAGTTACTGCGTTGTGTGTATTTTCATATCGGTTGAAAAAGCTTTTGTATTTAATTTTTTTTCCAAATTGTGGAAAAACATTTGTTGAATTGCAATTGTTTTGCTACACTTTAAAGACGAGGCTTTATATGTGAGATTACTTGTATTGTTTGTTGTAATATATTCTATGTAAAAAATGTATATATTTTTGTGTGTAATTATTAAGATGTATAAGTAGTGTCTGGTTTCTGGGCGCTGCGTAATTAGGAATACTAACAAAAAACATTAACAGCGCAGCGCGATTGATTGGGAATTTTTTGAAAATGAAACCAGATAAAGGTTGTTTTTGTTATGAAAATTTATATAATATAATGTATGTCATATTTTATGTCAATAAGGAAGTTGTATAAAAGTTCTGTGCATTTAATGTCATGTTTTAGAAAAAATTGACAAGGTTTCCTTTTAGGGCAGCAGTCCTTGAACATAGTGATGAGATGAAAGTTTGATGTCGTAAGAAGATATTATTGTAAAATTTTTTTATAATTATTAGCACTTAAGTAAAGTGCATGATCATTGTTTTTTCCTTGAAAGGTTTTCCCCTGATCTTCGCCCGAATGGATGCACTGTAGGGAACGTATGTACAAGATCAATAAATTAAGGTGGAGTACCCCTTTGATTAGTCCTTTCTGTGTGCTAGTTCAATTAAAGTTTCTAACTTAGAGAGTTAAAATTTTCTGCAAATTCAGTGTTTTCAAGCATTCTAAAGTTCGTGAGTTAAAACTTTCTACAAGTTCAGTATTTTCAGGCATTCTAAAGTTCGTGAGTTAAAACTTTCTACAAGTTCAGTATTTTTAGCATTCTAGAGTTAGTTAAAATTTTGTGCAGGTTCAGTGTTTTTCAGACGTTAGGTAAATTAAGCGAGTTCTTTCAGGTCGTTTAGACCTTCAATAAGTCACGCTTTTTTTCTCGGAGGGGGTTGTGACGGGTGCTTACGCGTTTCACTAACCTTCTCTCGCATTCTTTAAATATTTTATTTATTTCAACCAATCTCCACCGAGAGCCAAAAGTGTGACTTATGCAAATGAGATATTTTATATAAGTTCGGGTTTAGAGAGTTCGAAAAGGAAATGAGAGGGGAAATGAAATGAAGAGAGAATGAATTGAGAGAGTAGTTTTTCTAGTGGAAATATAGTCGTCGGGAATAAAGTCTATTGAAAAGTATACATAAAATCAGTTCGGGATAGAACTGAGAGATAGCTGAGATTGAAGCCGCTCATTAAAGCAATCCAGATATAGAAGAAGTAATTAGAAGAACCTGCCATAAGAAAAGGTGTCAGGTTAGTTTAATTTCCCAAATTAAATATAAGTGTGTAGCTTAATTGTACGCGTCAACTGCCGTAGATTCAGTTAAGATTCCGTCGTTCATAATTGAATTCTTCTCATACTCCACTGTGTTTTATTGTTCTTAAAATTTAAATAGTATTTGTGTAATCTCTCAATTATAAGAAAGGTCAATAAATAAGATTGATTATTAAATAAGTAGTAATTAATTATGAATTCAACACATTCAGATTTAGATAATACAAGAAGTGGAGTTAATAATCTTAGAGGTAGTGATAGACTACGACAATTTTACTGAACAAATATTTATTTTCAAAAATTTAATGTAATAATACTCTTTTAAAAATGAGAAGTTATATTATACCCAATATAGTATAATTTATAGTATAGTAATAATACTCTTTCATAAAAAAAAGACTTTATAACATAGCCGATGCTTTATTTTAGGCTTAAAATATCTTACAGGTGTAAAATAATGAACAAATTTTTTCTTCTCTCTCTCAATCTCAATTTATCTACCTACCCTATGTCTATTTATCTATATCTCTCTCTCTGTGTGTGTGTGTGTGTGTGGTGTGTGTGCGCATGCGTGTACGTGTGTGTGTGCGCATGCGTGTACGTGTGTGTGTGCGCATGAGTGTACGTGTGTGTGTGTACATACAAAGTGCGACAAATAAATTTTAAGACTGTGTCCTAAAAAGAAATGGAAACAAGAAATTAATTCCTGATTTGATTTTTATTCAAAATGGGATCCTCCGGCTTTAATGCACTTGTTATAGCGATTTATTAATGAATCGAACGCCTGTTGTAAATCACTTTGTGGAATGGCCTGCAAAGCATGCGTCGAAGATACTTGTAAGGCCGAAATATCCTCAAAATAACACCTTTTTTGTTTCATTTTAAGTTTTGCGAATATGATGTAGTCACAGGAGGCTAAATTTGGGGAATATGGTGTATGGTTCGACACACAGACATTACTTTTTTGCCAAAAATCGACGAACAAGGGAGGTGTGACTGGGTGTATTATCGTGTAACAAACACCAACTGTTTTCAGTCCAATATTCTGGAAAATATGACGAATTCTGTTCATCAAACGCTTGAAAACAGCTAAGTAGAACTGACCCGTGATTGTTTGCCCAGTTTGAACAAATTCTTTGTGGATAATACCCCTAGCATAGAAGAATGTAATAAGCATTGTTTTGATTTTGAATGGATGTTTCCTTGTTTTTTTTGTTTTGTTTTTTTGGTTTGCGGTGTATTTTCTGACTTACATTCCACACTTTGTCCCTTTGTTTCAGTGCCACATTGGAAACACCTAGTTTCATCCCCTGTAACAATGGACTTCAAGAAATTTGGATCGTTTAAGGCGGCTGAAATGATGTCTCTGCAATGTGCACTTATTGCTTTTTGTTCAGGGGATAAAGTGTGCGTAGCAAATTTACCGGAAACTTTTGTTTTGCACGAATCTTCATGCAGGATAGTTCGAATTCTTTCTTTGTTGATGTTTAAAGGGTCTGCAATCATTCTTAATGTCGCACAGCGATCGTTTGCTACGAAATTTCGTACTTTCTCAAATTTTTTAGGTGTTCTAGATGAAATTGGTCATCCACTTCACTGATCATTTTCTACCGTATCTCTTCCATCCAAAAAATAGTTTATGCCATACAAAAATGTTTGATCTACTTAAACAACAGTCACCGTAAACTTGTTTCAAGAGTTAGTATGTTAACGAAGGACTTTTACCAAGAATGATAATATTAAGTGTCAATCGTATTATCCCCTTTTAAACGTACTGCTATAATGTTAATTTCTATCATCACTTCTTTATGTATTGCTTTATGAAAAAAAAATATTTAGCAGTTGGAAGATAATTTTTTTCCCACATGCACGAGCCTTTTTTTTTTAATTTTCATTTTCAGGAAAGTGTTTATATTATGGTTAGAAATTGCTTACACCCTCTACTTTCTCACATAAAGAAAACTTTTTTTTATAATTAGCTTTAAAAACACTCGCTTTAGGGTTACACCTTATTCTTTTAGTCACTAAATCTGGAATTAGTCGCCAAATCTGGAAGTAGTATATGGAATTAGTCGCCAAATATAAAAACGGTATATGGAATTAGTTGCCAAATTTGAAAATTGTATATGCAATAAGATGCCAAATCTGGAAGTGGTACATGGAATTGTCGCCAAATCTGATTATCGTTATTCTTGACGATCCTGATTAGGACAATGGAACAAAATTATGAAATTATTGTATTGCCATCGGTCCTAGACAAGTGTGCAAAATTTCAAATTAATCCGATCTTTTAAAGTGTGTAAAAACCCAGTTCTCTAAGATTCCGTTACATACAAGTGAAACTTATAAAAGCGTGTTAAAAACAAGGGTTTTCATCTCACTTTAAACTTCAATTTTATTCCATTCCCGTGATAAAAGAAGAAATTTCTCTACGTACTAAATGTAGAAACGCTTAACAGATTACTAATTGTGCAAAATTATTTATTTATGTTACTTGTACGTTTTAGTAACCGTTATCTTTATTTTATCCATATTTCTGACAATAACTATATTTTATATGTTTCCTTTTTAATATTTGTAAATAGTTAGACAGAAATTTAACCCCCCAGAATTAAAAGGATATATCAGTTCATTCCATTCCATATATAATTGATTTAGTTCCATTTTATTTGATGAGTTATTTATTATATGTGACTTAGATATTTATTTCCTAATTAGAACTAGAATATTTCAAGCAACAAATAATTTATATGAATTTTTTTAGTTCTAAATACATTAATTATGAACTTTTAAATTTTTTTTTTGTAAGCAGAAATTGCACTTTTACATAAAAAATATTTTATCTATTAAGGTATCCGATTACTTGCAACAACTTTTTTTTAAAAAATGTAGGTATGGGAATTTGTTATTGTTTTAAGATTTTTTTAGTACATTTTAAGAAAAATATGCTAAAATTGAGAAAAGAAAAAGAAATTATTCTTACTAAAACGGTAAAAAATTGCTAAAATTTACAAAAAAAATAACATAAATGCGGTCCATTCTGTACCAGAGGTTTATGAACAAAAATTTTCAATATTTTCCTATTCTGATGTGTTGCTATACTATTCATTTTTGAAATAACCTTCAAGATAAGAGATATTTTAATTATTGCAAAAACTAGAGCACTTTATCTTAGTTATTATACGATATTGCTTGAAAAAACAGGAATTATATTACATTAAGGGACTGTAAATTTTGTAATAAAACAGTGATTGATAAATCTGAAAGTTAGCGTGGTTGGTTTGTTGCTGGCCTTCTGCACCTAAGGTTGCGGATTCAACCCCAGCCCAAGTCGGTGGATTTTCATGATGCGGAAAATCGACAGCTTTCATGTCATGATTATACGGCATGCAAAAGATCCCTTGAGTGTATGCTTGGCTTGGGTGCTCTAAGCAAAATTAAAAATTCTAGTACAAGTAGTTGGTATCGCCTATATGGTGCAGCTCTAAAAAGTGATACCAGCTCCTGGGGAATGTGCTAGGTCTGCAAAGGTTGAAATACCAATGCACAGCTTCATTAGAAAAAAAAAACGTCTACTGTTATACAGAACATGCACAAAAAATTTCAGCAAATTATTTTCAAAACTTTTTCAGCGGTCCCTGTCCCCAATTGAGCACTTTAAAAAAAACGCATTTCGAGTAAAATGCGTTTTAAAGTATGACCCCTTCCTCAGAGTAATGGCATCTGCTTTTACTAAAACACTTGTAGTTTTTCTTCTAGTGAACGGAAAATAATAAACTTGGTATTTTTATAAAACTAAAAATATGGTCTATAAAATAAAATCATAAAAAAATTTATTAATTTTTGACAAAATTTACAATTTTAGGGTAGTCGGATGCCCTAAGATAACTGCATCGCTTAAAATTGTATATATTGCTCAAAAAATGGCAAAAATGTTTGTTGTCTTAATTAACAACAACAACAAAAAAAGTTTATTACATAGAAAAAAAAATTCTTAAAACTTTCTTAAGCAAATAATTAGTCTGACTAATAACTCTTGTGGCGGTTAAATTTAACTAGAAATCTAGCTCCGTGACATTCCTCTATTAATCTGTCTGCCCAACTAAATGATGTTCATGAAAGTGACAGCGTAGTCGGGTTTTATCTTGTCTGGAATTCGCGGATGGCTTACGGTTTATTTAATGCCTGTCTCCGGTATTACCGGCGGAGAATAAACATCATTCTACGTGTCTTGGAAGATGCAATAATTTTGATGAACTAAAGCATATGTTTACTGATAAGTTTCTCTCCGGACCGATTTGCTATGTCTTATCATCCATGTAATTATTACTATCAAACAAACTGAAGCGTCAATTTGTTTTCTTATATTTTGGGATGGAAACTATTTAAGAAAGTTACGTATGTAAAGTTTTTGGTTTTTAATCAACTGAGAAATAATGAAAGAGTAAGTATTATTGAAAATGTAACTAGTGTAAATTTAATGGTGCATATAATAATTCCAGAAGGGCATTGAAATTTGAAACTCTTTTAATTATTTTTGTATTGTTGACTGAAATAATTAAACGGACTAAAAAATGCACACACATTTTACAAAGTAAAACGGATCTCAACCATATGGGACACTATACTTTCGAACTAATTACAAAAAATTCAAACAGTTGGCTCGGAGCCAAATCTATACAAAAAGAATTCTCACCAACTGGAGCCAACATTTATATACACTTGCCTCCGAATGTCTGCGTACAGGCAATCATCTTACGTGTTTATGCTATAATTACTATTAAAATCTCGCTTCAGAAAATCAGCATAGCTGTCAGGGATTCTTCAAACTTTCCTTATTAAAACAAAACCAACAAAATTTCACTTAACATAAAAAAAAAAAAACAAGAATGATCACCAAATAATCACCAACCATCCGTGCCAAAAGTCTGCGTACACTTACAAAATAGAGCTTTTAAAGACCTTTTATTGCAAAATAATTGCACTAAATCATGTTTTTAAGTAATTATAAGCTTATTTTACGATTTACTTAGGATTTGAGATTTGAAAACTTTTGTGGTTCTATGGCAGGCAACTGAATAGAGATCAATATATTATTGAAAGAAAAATCATCAGAAATCTTCAGAAAAGGGAGAAATTTTTAAAGAAATTACTTAAACTGTTAATAAGAGACATTCCTTGATTCAAAAAGTGTTCATAAACTACAAATCAACAAAAATTTTAACGCCCAAGCAAAGATCCGGCCACCCGTCAGCAGTGTCACCTCGAGAATCTTGCTTTGTGATGCGGTGCTGACTAATTTTACTTTAAGTTTCTGCTGAATTTAACTAACATCTTAAAAACTACCCAGGTTCGCTTATTTAACCTAGTCCGCATCAACATAGTGGCTAACACTTCAAATGAATTATTGAGACAACGCAAAACTAATGAAACTACTCGGATTAAAATTAAATTAAATTAGTTTATTACAATTAGAATGCAATACGAAATTTAGCAATTAGATTAAGCATTATTAAAATTGAAGAATAAGAGAACTATGAACAAACATTAAGAATTTCACTTATCTGAAACGGAGGCGAGGTGATGGGGGCTGGCATTATCCACCGGGCAAGGAGACCTACGGTTTTTCCTAAAATTTAAGAATCAGAAAAACATTTTAGTGAGTGAGAATCTGCCGAAAATTGTCATTAGGTGCCCTTTTAAGGGAGGTCAAATCCCACCATTTGTGCCTACGCGCACTCTTTGTCCAAGCCGCGTCACTGGACAGTCACCAAGGTCAAAGTTACAAAAGTTGCATTTTTAATTAAATTTATGGGTCCGTTCACCCTGCGTGCTCGTTGACAAACCCGGGACACCCGGTGCTGGTCCCTCAGCTAAGGAATTCCGACCACATCCTGTAAACAAGGGGGATATACAAATTACTGATTATTTGGGGACCAGCTCCATTGCCGGCCAGCCTCTCATCACTTTGTAATACGTTCTATAAAAATAAATCCAAGACTTATAAGCTTCACAAATATCTTAAAGTGTAGCTGAGATCTAAAAAAAATGTGACTTTAACTACAATTCGAAGGGAACTGAAAAAGGATGACTATCATGGCCGAGTTGCACTCAAGAAACTATTCATCTCTCGAGTGAAAAGAGCTAAGAGACCTTTGCCAAAAAGCATCCAAATAGGATACATATTTATTCTAAAAATGTAATATATTTAATTGGAAGTATTTTTTTTTTTTTGTAATTTGGCATCAAAAAGGACAAAAATATGCCCGCAAAAACTCCTGCACACATCTTAAGAAAGAGAATATTTTTTCGACTAACAAACATGGAGGAGGAGGTGCAATGTTTGGGGGTGCATAGGAAGCCTTTGGGTTGGTAATCTGGAATTTATTGAATCAACAATGTACAAAATTGATTACTTGAACTTACTGAAGTAAAATATCTGGGCTAGTGCCGTGAAACTTGCAGTGAGGGATGGTTTTTACTTTCAGCAGAACAAAGATACCAAGTAAATAGCCATGACTGTTCTTCCATATCCCAAACCAATTCTGTAAGCCATCCTAGTCCCCAGACCTAAGCACCATACAGCATTTATGGGATTTACTTGAGTAAATAATCAAGGAGAACGTAATAACATCCAGCAAAATGCTCAAATCTGTTATAGTAGAAAAATGAACAAAATAACAACAGAAGAGACGATTAAGCGAGTTGAATCCCTGCCAAATATATTGAGAAAAATTATAAAAAGAACAGAATATCTTAAAAAGTACTAACTGTTAGTTACAATCTATCATCATAAAGGTTTTTTTCCAGTGTACGCAGACTTTTGACGCACACAGTTTGTGTCGTTCTCAAGTTATAAATATTTGCATTATTTTACCTAATAATTCTGTGATTGTTGCTTATACTATTCGAATTTACGATGTTAGAAGAATCAATGAAAAATAGTATTGATTCAGAAAGACTCCATTCAATAGGCTATCTTTGCATGAATATGAAAGATGATCGACTGTACACAGACTTTCGGAGGCAAGTGTATAGAAGAAAATTACTCACTTTTCTCATTCCTTCTTTCACTCACTCTTCATGGGGTCTTCAGATTATTAAACCTACGGACTTGAAATTCTGCAAGCATATTTTTATTGTTGATTAATCCACTTTGAATAAGTCTTGCGGATATCGATTCCTAAGAGAATTACAGAAGCATTGTGAGGGTTCTAACTTAGCTCCTTCTACTAATGGTCCTTTTGGGTTATTTCTGGCCTTTAAGAAAAATTTTATTATAAAACTCCCTTTGAAGAAGAGAACATAATTATGCTATCTAAGACTACTATATATAGTCTAGGTTTTCAGGTTACAGAAATAGATAGGAGAAAGACAGGCTAGTCTGCTATCGGAGCAGAGATTGATCAAATTGAAGATGAATCGCGGATATTTAGTATTTGCAAATTGAATTACTTAAGGTGACGAATGGTAACTGAGATTAAATCCAGATTAAATAGATAAGAAGTTAAAGTGATCGTCTTGAGTAAGTGTGGTTAGTATACTAGTTTTCTCATATCTCTCTTACCTCGTTTATTGTCGGCTTAGTGATTATTTGAGGTCATCTCTTAGTATGGATTGATTGTATTAGTGTGGTGATTAATATTGTGAATAAATTAGATTAATTTGTTGAAACATGGCTAGTCTTCCTTCTAATCTTCTTACACATTTAGACTCGCAGGGGAGAGTAGTACAGCATTTCAGATTTAAAAATTTTCATTTATGAACTATTTGACTACCAGATTTGAAATTTGGCAAATGTGTTTCTTTTATTAAATAGAGATATAAGAATGGAGTTTTAGGTAAGAACGGATTTGGGAGAAATTGAATCCCTAGAGATTTTCAGGGCTTTACAGGGGCGTAACAGATAAAAAAAATTCGGGTTTTCAATTATTAGACCAATAGAAATTTGAGTCTCAAATTTCTGTCGGTCTAATAGCTTAAAGACTGAAATTTAGTTGTGTAGAGATTATTTAGTTAAGCAAGGATCCAATAAAAATGAGTTTTGTAGAAGTCTCGACTCTAGGGTTGATAGGGAAGGTGAAAGACCATTATAATTCTGTTTTAGCAATGCATGTTCTACCCTTTTAAATCAAGCGGTGTGAGCTACAATTATATTTTTCAAAGCTTAAGGTTTGGACTTAAATCTCAATAACTTAAAAACAGTCAACAACACCATTTAACACCTTGCAAAGAGGGCGGGGAACTGCTAGTAAAAACATATGTGGTAATTTTTTTCTTTTTTAAACTCCCGACAGATTACTTACATTTTGTTCAGTATTATTTTCTAACTTTCTTCTACCAAGCTGCATTTGTGTAAAGTGGGGAACTGAATCCCAGGCTACCGCATTTTTTTTAAATCTAAAGGTGGTCCAATGATAGCAATCCTTTTGTGGCTCTGCCATCCTATAGAGCAGCAATACTCAAACTGCGGCCCACCGAACCTTTTTAAGAGGCCCGGTCAGTGCCCATTGCTCTGAAAAATTCACTTATTTAAAAACAATATATTTAAAAAAATGTGTGAGTCGGTTCCGACGCTCTACTGGAGTTTACACCTTAAGTATGGTTGTCTTTGTTTATATAGTAGGCAAAGGGGGTAAATAAATGCATCTCATAATACTGAAACCATGCATGTATTTTATTTATTCTATTCACATTTTTCATATTGATTCGGTAAAATAATATACGTCAATTATGTTACAAAATATATGTTACTCATTGCACATGAAATAGTACATTGTTAAGAAGGTTGATTTACTTCGCTATTAATATCATTGTGAGTATTAATTATATTCTCTCACCATTATTAATCACTGTCACAACAGGCTTGTGGTAACTAAAGTATGATACGTGAACGTCGGTAGATACGTGATTTACAAATCGTGAAAACATCGCATCAATAGTTATATTTATTACCAGTGACCTACCAGAAACAAAATCCAAATTAAGCTCTGATTTTAAAAATTGTGCTAATCTAAATCCTTCACCTTTATCGAAATCAGTATTGAAATTGCCACCAAGTATGTGAGTGGAAGTACATGATACTGTTTCGTCAGTAGTTTAGAACCACTTTCTGTATATACTAATAATCTCTCGTGGATATAATCTATAATGTCAGTAACATTCTGATTGACAAAAATATAAACCGTGACGAACAATGGGTTTACCGTTAGGTAAAGTGCATCTCGTCGCACATATATCTCCCAAATTAGATTTAGTTTGATTAACGTACTGGGTATTTTTTTTCTCACGGATCATCATGATTGCCAATAAACTTATGCTGTGATTCATGCACGTTTTGATAGATGGTGACCCCGCCCCCACGATTAATACGTAATCGTCTATACTGTGTATCAATGTAGTAAGATGAACAGTAAAACCTGGTAAACTCAATCACCTCTGTCCGGTGGCTGTTACTGAATTTTGAAGATATTACTACAAAGGGAATATTCTAACAGTTGGTTGTGTTGTTGAAATAAAGTTTATTTTTGATAATCATGCTTTGTTACTTTGCTATCCAACTCACCAAAACAGTATTAAATGCATACCACCAAATTTGATGATTTTCAGTTGTTACAGTCAACTTCTTTGTCAAAAGATCTTTGACATAAAATGTCGCTTGGCGCGAAAACCGATTTTCGACACTATTGCCCTAAAAATAAAAACGCTAGTAAATATAGTTTGCGAATTTTTTTTTTAAAGTTTTAATTTTTTTTAGGGTTTAGTTTTTAAAATATACCTTTCAAATTTCCCACATAGATAACAAATAACGGAAATTTTTAAGCAAAAAATGTAAAGAAAGAAATTGCATAAATGTGTTTTTTTTCTTTTTTTTTCGTAAAAAGGGTATTAGACGAAAAACATAAAAACTCATTTAAAATCCATAATTTTTAAACACTGTTTTCAATATTTGTACAAAACACGGAAAACAACGTTTGACACTCGGAAAAATGTTTCGTGTGATTATTTCGAAAAGTAAGGAAGTTATTAAATGTTTAGTTAAAATTTTGAAGGTTTTTTTTTTTTTTTTTTTGAAAAGTCGCAAAAAAAAAAAAAGATTTTTTGCTAAAACATTTTGTATCCTAAATCACTGATTTAAAAAGAACAAAGTATAAACTTTTTAGTGTAGAATTTCGATACATTACTATGGTAAGAAATTCGTACAGAACGATTGAAAGACTCTTCATAAAAATGAATCAATATTGACACAAATTAGAAAAAATTGTAAAAAATGAAATAACATCGCTATTTTGCAAAAACATTTATGCCGCATTGTGGTGAAATAAGTGAACTTTCTGATTTTGCAATAGTTTTTTTGTCTGATTTCTGTAGGAAAAGAATGATCGATTTTTTTTTTAAAAAAAAGAAAAAGTAGTCCTGCTTTCTTCCGACAGCAACTTGGTGCATGCTCAGAACACAACATAACGCATTTTTGTTAACTCTTGTACAAATTTCACTCCTCTTAATATTTCCAAACCGGGGGCTTAAAATGAAAATCGATTCTTAAGGAGTAAACCCCAGAATTTGGTAGTCAAGAAATCAAATATATTAATTTTGCTTCTTTCTGTCAATTTTGTACTAGCATTAGTGAATATTCCTTTCTATTTGTAACGGTTACGGTTAGTGATAATAGATAACAGTGGAGTAGTGACAGTTTTATGGGTGGAACTGGTTTTCAACTATCTTCCATACCTTGCAAGAGAAAAATATCCTTATAAAATATATCGTTCCAAGAAGATTGGCAGGTTGACTATTTTGTAGTGAAAAACAAACACGGATGAGTAATTGTTTGATTTGTCACGAAAGTGCTCTATTTAAAAATTACCAATCAACAGTAATCATTCAATGACACTTTTCCTCGAAGATCTCTTTCAAGAGGTAATAAATAGGCTTTCTTGAATAATCCTTGCAACATCAACAAAGTTTTTTGTCATTGGTAATGTCACAGCGGTAACAAAGACATCTAATGAAGTTTTTTATATTATTGGTAATCATATGAAACAGTTTATTGATGCAGATATTGTGAAAGAGTGTTTTTTAAATGTTTCTAATTCAGTGTTAGTGACAAAAATAAAAAAAAAATAAAAAATTATCATTAAAAAAAGCAAAAGAAGAGTTAAAAAGTTTTAATCAATTTTCCTCATTTTAAACATCCCCCCTCTCTCCTTTATCCTCATGATGCGGCCTGAGTGAAATTGCTAACATATGTATACGCGGCTCACCGTGAAATAGCTGGCATATGTATGTGACCCAGCAGAAAAAAGGTTGAGTACCCTGCTATAAAGAGTACTATATTGTAGCTTACTCATTTTAATCTGAATTGTTTCTTTTTTCTGATATTAAATGTTCTACATATTTCTTCTCCCATACTGTAATGCTAAATGAATTATCCTTTTACACATTAAAATGAAAAATTGTTTATTTATGGAATGTTTCGAAATTTGAAAAACGCAGTGTTATAAAAAAACACATGAATTGCAATGCTGAATTGATCGATCCATGAAAACTAAAATATTTTTCTATTTCAAAATGTGTTCTAAGTTGTGAATTTAATTCTGTATACGATTGTCAGAGATAGTTTTAATGTACACAAAGTAGACAATAGCAAATACTTTAACCACATGTAATAAAATATTTGGAAACCAAAATTTTTTTTCTTACAAAAAAAATGAGAGCGTTATTTTAGTACGGGATTTAGTATGTGATAAAAGCATTCAATGATATTTCGATGGTATAACGCATTCCCTCGTATATACCACCATCTCTCAAATATATTTTGTTGAAACAACACGATTCAATTTAGTGAACTATATTTAAACAGTGTTCTTATTATTTAATCTATTTTATGTTACACACATTAAAACATTTTATTTCTGTTTAAAAAGAGTTTCTTTCAAAGCTTTTCTTTTTAGAGAAATATTTTTATTATTGCTTAGAAATACTGTTTAAAATTCTAACACCAAACTAGAATTTGTAATGACTTGAACGTATATGTACATACACATTTATATATGAAACGTTTTAAAAGGAAGATATCTTCTTGTAGTTTATAAATTTTACTTTTACCATGCCTTGTAAAATATTCTGAAACTTCCCTTTTTTTATATATACCACACTAAAAACGAAACCTTGAAACTATATAATAATATAAAATCCTTATACAATATAAAGAATAATAAACTGTGGACTAGGAAATTGAAAATATAAAGTTTCGTAGTTTACTAAAATTTTATAAGGAAAGAAAAACGTTTTTGGGAATTGTCTAAAGTTATTATAGTAAAAAAGGCGGTTTAATGTTTTATTCATTCAAATAGAATAAGTTTATATTTTTCTTTTCGATCTTGTCGTGCTATAAAAGTAACTGAATTCTCATTTTTTAAATTTTCATCTTCGTAAATCTAATTACTAATTCCCTTGAAATAGAATTTTTTTTTTTTTTTGACAAAACGAAGTAATGTAAAAAATATATCTGCTAAAATTGCATGAACATATTGTTTTGTTGTTAATACTTATGCCACCTGATCGACAGTAACATCAGATCAAGGTAAACGAAATTCATCGGAGCGAAACGCTAGATTTTTAAGCATGCTAATAGCCTTAGCTTTGAGCACCATGCAGGTGATCGTACGATTTGCCTCGGTTCCACCCCAGTTGAAAGGGGGAATACCCTGGGGGTGGTCAGTGGCCTCTCACCTCTCGTTCCCTTCCACCAACCACACGAGAGGACTTTCGGCTGGACGGCTATTTAGATTATCCTTAAAAAAATGATTGAGTCTTAGAATAAATTAAACATTTCTTTCTTTCTTTTTTCTTTTTCATTCTTGAAATAAGATTTTCTTTCCTTCTGCAAACAGATACATTCTTCTTTAAAAAGAGACTGATAAAAATAAGAAGTGACTTTATCAACTTTTACTAATTTTTCTTATTGGTGAATTTAATGTTATAAAATAGCATAGTAGAATAGCAAGACAACTTATAAAACGTGAATTCAGTTTTATTTGTATGGCAATGATATATTAGGGAATATTATTTTATCAATAGTTTTCTAAGTATATCTAAGTATTTTTTTTATGAAATTCACCAAATTCACTTTTCTTAACTGAACTAAACTCAGTGGCGCAACAGCCTATGGGGCCAAGGTCTACTGTACCTATATCAGTTTAAGTGAACTTAGGCGCTGGGGTACATGTGCAAATGTTTCGGTCAAGTGGTCAATCTGACACGAAATACCTAGCGTTCAGTTCTCAAACAGGCTTCATTCTAATTATCGACCTAGTGAAAGGATGAAAGGCTGAGTCGACCTTGCTTGCCCAGCCCGGGATTTAAACCCTGGACCTGTGGCAAGGAAGCGTGATACCACTCAGTCACTGGGCTTCTCACTTTTCTTACTTCTATAAAAATATAGTATTTAAATTGTTTCCTGTCCTATACAATCTTTAATATATTAAATATTATTTGTAGATTTCAAATTCTTAAGCAATAAGACCAACTGTCTTTTAAATGCTAATGCATTTTTGCTAATAATCTAAAAAAAATTTGATTTGATAAGTCTGAAAACAAAGAATAACTTTTCACAAGATTCTTGAGTTTGTGCTGAAATTATTTTCAAAAGAGTCTTATTTCCAAAGTCGAAATCTTCACTAATTTTATGTGATTCGTATTTACAGCTGAACGATATGATTAATTTATTATTTGTGAGGCCATTAACAGCATTATAGCATTATGGCATTAAAAAAACAATAACTTCTAAATTTTAGTTTTTCCTTCACATAATATTGAAGTATTATATTTCTATGATTAACATATGAGAAATAAAAACTGAAATTATGAACACTTAATATAAAATGCCTTAATTCAAAAGTTTTACTTTGCACACATTTCAGAAAGAAAAAAAATTACATTATTATAATGCTTATATCAGCGTTTCTCATACTGTGGGGCGCATCTTCTCTAAGGGGACGTGATAACTTCACGAGGGGCGCGCAAGCATATTGAAAAATCGAAAAAAAAAAGGATTTCCTAATTTTTTTTTTCACTTTACTGAAAGTAAACAAACAAAATACCTTCTGATATAATAAAAAATAAAATTACCATGTGCACTTATAAATGTATCAGTACTGTACAATATATTTTAGAATTGTAATGCTTGTCGGTCCATGCTTCCCTCTAATCCCCCTTGTCTACTCTCGGACCCGGCTAGATGTGTGGGAAGAACTGAATAATCAGTCGACATGATTCACTCTAATTATTTTATTGTCACAAAATATCAAACAAGCTCAATAATAATCTAATTAAAAATAATGATCAGCAAGCAGAGCGCGAAGATGAGACTCGTTAGCCTGGGGATAATATTACGGACCCTCAACTAATTCCACAATAACTTATACAAGCTCAATATCAACTACGTCGCGAACTGATAAGCTAAACTTCTATTTAAATAAGGATCACGGTACCTGTACTCTTGTGAAGTCCTACTGTTGAAGCCTTAAACGGTAATCTTTAACTGGATTCGATCACCTCCGAGTGATCATCTCTTAAAATTCTTCAATTGATACTTTTATAAACTTAGATTTGCACTTAGTAAATTCACGATCCTCCACTCACCATCTAACTCTCAAAACTCGCGAATACAGAATTTATATAATATATTTAATTTGCCTAATTACGTTTTGCTTCCTTCGGTGAAAGTTGGTTGGTAAACATATTTCCCCAGAACAGTCCCCAAGGGGTTAGCTATAGACGCGTATAGATCCGTCACAGAATTAATTTAACAATACTAAGTTAAGAACAGGTTTAATAATTAGTAGTGCCTCCCATGGACCTGCCATAGACAAAATTGAATACTTATTTTGATAATTTGTACAGTTTATAATTAATCCCTTGACTGCCGATTAAAAGTTACGCTATTCGGTTCCCAATGTCATCGTTTTTCCCTCAGGCGTGAGTATGTGATGCATTGGGGGGGGGGGGGAATAAATAAAAAATCCTCTGAAACAAGTAAATCCTTCGCAATATCTGTCAAAGGCCATTTATTGCATTCCAAAGCCTTCGGAATAATTTTATGGACAGCAGACGACTGAAAAAATCGTACTTCAGAAAGCGTATATATACGTCCGGGGCATTTAACGCTTTGACTGAGTTAGACGTTTATATAAGTCGGTGGCCCTTAAGAGAAAGTTGTATTGCAGCTTTTATGTCAAAGTATTAAAATTCAATTCATTGTTATTTGTATGGTTGGGGGGGGGATGCTACGAAAATTAGAGTTGAATATTGGGTGACAAATATTGAAAGTTAGAGAAGCATTGGCCTATGTAATATCCTTCTGTATATATTACGCCTTTATATATATATATATATATATTATATATATTATATATATATTTATTTTCTTTTTTAAAAAGTTTTTTTTATATCAAAACGCTTTTTTTCTAAACAGGGAGTGAGGTCGAATTGCCTAATTTGTTAATTTACATTTTTTCAAATGGAGTTTTATCCAACTTCAAACTTTACGACATGCAAAAGTGATATATCAATGGAAAGATAATAATGCAAAGAAAAATATTAAGTAAAATTAATTTTAAAAAATGATAGTGCGGTTATTTGGGGGTACCAAGCTCTTAAAAAAACCAAACCTGCAAAGATTAACACGAAAGACATAAAAAAATAATAGTTATTTAAAAATCATAAAAATAAAATGAAAAAGTAAATGTAAGATAAAAAAAAAAACCCTGTAAAATCTTTTTCGAACTTCAAGAAAAATTTCAATAGATCAGAAGCAATTTCTCGGTGATTGTATTGAAAATGAAAGTATGAGAAATAAATGAAAACATTTTTAAGCTCCGGGTGCATTTTTAAATTTTTTAAAAAAGCTATAAAATAATAAAGCATACGATTTATTGAGTTAATAATGCTTGGACTCTTCTGCCTGTGTGTCTCTATTTTCTTGAAATCAATGGCCGTACACAGATCTCTCTTACGGTGTGGTGGGGCTTACATTCTGGCAGATACGTAGATGAAAACGCCAAAAAGTAATTCCCGTGATGAAATTTTAAATGTGTCATTCTACGGGGTAGGAATTTCCCCGACCCACCTTGTACAGCCACTACCCGAAACAAAAATTCTGGTAATCATGGTTCAAACGCCTTACCACTTATGATTAGATTAATGTACCAGGGTATGTCCTTCCCCTCTTTACATCTCCATCAAGCCATTCCAGAATAAGAGCTTTAATCCCTACAAATTTAATGCGTATCATTCCCATCTACACAGTTATCTTCAGTATAGAACAGTGCTTCTCAAACTTTCAATATTTGCGACCAATATTCAATCATAATTTTCATCGCCCCGCCCCCTTCCGTACAATAACGATGTACTGAATTCAGTAATACTGTATTTTGACACTAAAGCTACAATACGAGTTTAACCTCTCAAGCACCACCGGCGTATATAAACGTCATGCTTCCTCTAAGTGTTAATTGCCCCGGACGTATATATACGTCTTTCTGAAGCTCAATCTTTTCTGTGCACTGCTATTCATAGTCTTTGGAATACAATAAAAGGACCTTGACAGTGTGTGTGTGTTTTCCAAGAATTTACTTATTTCAGAAGTTTTGCTTTTATTTATTCCTTTTCTCCCCCCCCCCCCTTTATACATCACACACGCGTGCCAACGTTGAAAACGGTGATATTGGAGAGCGAATCATGTAACTTTAAATCGGCAGTTAAGGGATTAATTATACAACCATACAAATTATCAAGATAAGTGTTAATTTTTGTATATAATTTCATATGTATTGCAAACACATGTTTCTTTAATTGAGTATTGTGAAAACAATTGTAAAATACATTGTGCAGTTCTGGTACATTTATAAGTGTAGTATGCTAGTGTATTTATGTATTTTATTTTTTATTATGTCAATGTATTTTGTTTGTTAACTTTCAGTAAATTAATAATTTTTTTAAAATAACCCTTTGTTTTCGATTTTTCAATATGCTTGCGTTTCCTCGTAGAGTAGAGTATTACATGAGTACATTGTTAAGGAGGTTGATTTACTTCACTATTAATATCACTGTGAATATTAATTACATTAATATACTCTCGCCATTATTAATCACTTTGACAGCTTGGGGTAACTAAATTATGATACGTGAATGTCGGTAGATACGTGATTTACGAATCGTAAAAACATCGCATGAATGGCTGTACCATACATACTCGCCCCAGTGCGCTACCAAAAAAAAAAAAAAATCCAAAATAAGCTCTGATTTTAAAAATTGTACTAATCTCAATCCTTCACCTTTATCCAAATCAGTACTGAAATCCCCACCAAGTATGAGTGTAAGTACATGATACCTGTTTCTTCAGTAGTTTAGAACCTCGCGATCTATATATGCTAAAGCTCACATTCATTATTATATCTATATACAGCAATAAACACTCTTAGAATTCAAAATAATAAAATAGATTTGAAATCTTCATTATTTACTTTCACCATATAAGAAAAACATTCAAAACTATAACAACGTTTCAACATTTGGTTCTTTCAATTGTTTCTTTCCGTACCTTGTAAATTAAAAAAAAATGGTTGACAAAAATGGAAGATATTCTTATGAAGAAATGGAAACGTATATATCTGATGTAAAATGTATTAAAAAAACAAACATATTCATTTTTTTATAATAATAACTTCTTTTTTGAGATTTGAAATTATAAAATTGGTTATTAATAATCTGTTTGAAATTTCTAATGACAACAGTTTGCTTAAAAAATGGCACCAAAATAAAAATCTAGTTTACTGAAGGGGGGGGGGGAACGCAAGTAGAGTTAAAAAGAGGAGAAAGGAGTTAGGATTTTGTCGTTCCCTCTTTACTTTCTTAACTCTTTACTCAAACTCCTAAATTCTGTGTTTGGCTTACCACAATTATTCATCACTGGCACTTGGCAATTTTGGAGATATTTTTCGTTGCATTTTTTTAGACTTTGGAAACCAAATTGTACCTTTTTTTTAAAAAAAGTAATTTTTCTATAGCCTTTTATACTTATAACCAAGATATATCAATCTAAATTGTAAATTTTTCCTTCCGTTTCTTCCGTTTTGGTTCTAAGCGCTTTCCACATTAACAGTGTTAAATATATTTAAAAATTAATTTATGAAACTACCCAATAAAAGATCAAATAACTTAAACAGGACAACTATTAATGGAACTTTTTAGAATAAATATAAGGCTAAATTTCAAAATAAAGAATAATTATTACTGCTTCAAATAACAGATTACTGCTTTAAATCGATCACTTTTTCGTTAAAAGTTATGCTTATTGAACTGAATATATCTGAGAATTCAATTTTGCATATTATATCAGAAACGTAGTTTTTCAAATGTGTATCGAAATATTTTTTTAAGTAAGTTAAAAATTTTACGAAGGATAATAAATTTTAATATTGATAAATTTTTAAATGAATATCAAAATTCTATTTTATTCCTC
>BMAO01034016.1:0-36752 GCA_019973975.1 Trichonephila clavata
TTAAAAAATAAGTTTAATTTAATCTAACGTCAAAACGTCAATTACTATATTTCCCCGCGTCTAACTCAATTACTAATTTAAATAGTAGTTCTCCTTTGCATTTGTCATGGTTTATGCAAATAGATTATAGAAAGAGGTTCTGAATTCAAAAAAAAAAAGTTTTTAAAAGTATTTCCTCTTGAGGATTAGTAAAAGAGCGTGAACCCTTATAAAGGTTTAACCAGATATTTGGACGGATCTATCCTTCACTAATTCTCTGGGGAATTCTTTTGGGCCAGCATTTATAACCGATCTTCTCTTAAAAGAAGAAAATTTGATATGCAAATTAAGTTTAAAATATATATATTCCTTCTTCGCGAGTTTGAGAGTTAGTGAATTGTGAGTAAATTAAAAGTGAAGTGAATTGGCAGTGAAGTGTGTACGTAAGCAAAAATAAGAAAGCCAGAAGTTAAAATAACAAGAAAGTGATAAGATTGGCTATCCAGAAGTGTTAAGGTCAATTTGAATTAAATAAAAGACTGCAAGAGTTTAGGTACTGTGTCCTTAAATTAAGTTGATGTTTAGAGTGTTAAACTAATTGTGCGGTCATTAAATACGTAAGCTCAGTGTAAAGTAATATTAAAGGAAGGCCACGGTATTGAATACATTCACCCCAAACGCGAATCTCGTCTCTAGCTCTCGCTTATTTACTGAATTGAATTATCTTATTCATAGTGTTATTTGTGTTAGAATTGTTTATAGTGATAAATAAAATAATTGGAATTCATTATGTCGTATGATCCATTAGTTCCTTCCACACCTTAGCTGGGTCACAGGGTAGATGGGATGTAAACGCGTTTTCATATTTAATGTTCAAAATATTGAAAAAAATGTTAATAAGGGACTTTTTGGCTTACAAAAAAAGAAAAGAAAAAAAAAAGAAAAAAAAAAGAACATTCTTCTAAAGAAAAAAAAGAAGAAAAAAATTGTTTGTTTCGACACACTCACCTGCAACCATCAAGGAACAAATTTAAAGTCTTACATATGAAAGTTTTGATTTTCTTATTACTAAAATTATAATTTGTTAAAATGCATCTATAAAGGGGAAGAGAAAGCTAAAATAAGTTTTCTAAAGTCTCAATTTAGTAGTGGTTGATTTTTCTGGGAACTCACATTTCTAATCAAAACTGTCAATTAGTAACAAGTAATTGCCTAATAAATTGTAAGGAATCTCATACTCTCGGCAAACTGGAACATTAAAGTGGCAAGAAAGAAATACACAGAAACTTTCTCAGCCAATAACAAATGAATAACGAGTCACCTTTGAATCGTCAATGTGGCTTTGTTTCTATTCTACGGAACAAAAGAAAAGTGTGGCATGTGATATTCCACTGGATCTTGAATAGCTTAGGAGGTGGAAGTAATGAGAATGATTTATCAGTGTAATTGGCGTCATTGTCACTTGATCGTGTTTCAGAATTACAAGATCCAATGCCAATAGCCTTAGAGTCACTTCAGAACGAAGTGTTAATTCAAACCAACTATTCTCATCTAATTACGTACAGAAACAATACGAAATTTCCCCTATATTAAGGTATCCGAACACGTTCGGAGAGCTTTTTAACAAAATGGTATACTTTAACATTGCAAATGCTTTTTTAGGACTCAATGCCAATAAATAATAATATTTAACTAACAATATTTGAAATAAATTGCCTAAATTTTACAAAAATCACAATTATAAGGGAAACTTTGCAATATTTTTGTAAAGCTTTAAAATAATTAGAGAAAAAACTAATAAACTTATATTATAAAAGTATTACTAAAACAAATTAGATGCATTTATCTAGAGAATGTACTAAAATTTTAATGCCTTATTAAAATTTGCAAATTCTTGAGCTGATTGGATAAACATTATAAGAAATGTGACATTCTTTATGGGACCATCGTTTAAAAAACTAGCCGTAACTCAAAAAGTATTCATACAATAAGAAATATTATTAGAGCTTTCTCCAGAAAATAACATAAATATCAGGTTCAAAAAGTTTTATAGAAACACAATTGTAACATTTTGAGTTATCAGACTCGCGATGATAGATTTTGAGCACACAATTTAAATGCCCACTTCTGGTGGATCAAAGACCTACTTCCGGTTTTTCTAACTTTATAAAAATTGATCGTAACTTGGCGTCAAGGTATCGTAGAAACAAAATAAAATATGTTTTGTAAATCTAAAGGATAGCTCTAGTCAATAAAATAAAAACAAAACTATCTGTCTTGACCGAATTCGGCCATTTTCAATGTATTCGGATGCCTCAAAAGGGAGGGCTTAACTCTGTCGTCTCCAAACGTATGGGAACCCGTGCTATATAAACTAGAGGCATATTTTCATACTAAAAACTGTCTTAAATTTCCTGAATATTTACAATTTTTTAATTCATTCATCTGTTTTGTAATATGGCTTTATCAAAATTTCCAAATATTCTACAGACAATTTATTTTTTTCTTTTTAACGTGCAAATCGAAAGCTCATTTAGCATTGATACGAGGAAAAAAATGCGAAGCACATTTTATATCAGAAAAAAATGGTTCAAATCGGATAAAAATTAGTATGATAAGTGATTCTGCTGTCTATATGATAGTGAAGTCATAGTTTAGTGTTGGAGTTCATTTATATCTGAAAGAATATTTCGAATTCATTTCCTGCTCCTTAACTTTAAGCGGACAGCCTTGAGGGTGGAAGATTAATCAACAGCAAAGGTATGTTAGCAAATAAAATGTCAAAAGTAAAAACGCTGTTAAGAATATTTAAAACTGTCAGTTATTTTACTTTTACAATTTTAAGACTAGCTTTATAATGTTAGTAACAAAAGTAAGAAAATAAGGGATTTGATGAGGCAATTTTGATAGTAACTTAAATTTAATTATAGAAAATCCTTACGGTTTTTGCAAATTTTAACATCTTGATTCTAACCAGAAGGTTAATTTTTAATGAAATATAAATCTTACAAATTTTTTTACACTCTTTTCCGCGCGTCCTGAAAGCACGCAATACAGTTAACGGCTGTTTGGGGAAGGGGGTAAAAAATAGCTATTAATTTTTCTTATTTTTGCACAAAAGAAATTTAATGAAACGATATATTAATTATTAGATATCCACTTTTAAATATTTACAATAGCTTCGAATCTTTTCTTTTTCTATAAGTTTAGATTACAATGTTAATTATAAAAAAAAATTGGATTTCAAAAGAATTATTTTCTGAAACAGTTAATAAGAAAGCTATATAAATAGTTTCGACAGTTTACAGTCCGACATGTATATAAGTATTCCTCACCTTTATCTATTTATTCGCAAGAGAAAACCTTGAAAAAGACATTTAAAAAATCAATTTTGAATGTATCTGAAATATTAGTTCTAAAAGTATAACATCAAAATGAAATTTCACTATACTCACGAAGAATCATAATTTAATTGACGCTTTGCATTATTCTTTAAAAAAGAAACTATAAAAAACAAATATGTAAAAAAGACAGGCTCATTTTCTAAAATACTTCGGAATTTTTCACGAAGAATAAAGATTTTTTTCCTTCTTTCTCCCTTTCCAATATCTTATTTTCAAAGCAAATAAAAAATGTATGCTAAAATGATGAGATATTGACATAAAGGAATGTAATCAGATTTAAGGAATATAAAAAAAAAATAATAAAAAATAAAGAAAACGGAAAAATCAATAGACATTTTTCAACTTATCTCGTTTTCTCTGAAAATGGCCAATCGATTTTACGATGAAATAACAGTCATTAATTGGTTACTGTGTATTGACCGTAAATTTCAGAAAAGATTTTGTACATTGAAACACTTTTTTTCCCTTTCTTTTTTCTTTCGCTTTCTTAATTTTTTAGTTTTTAAACTATCTGTATTTTTCAGGATCTGTTTGGAGATTTATCGCATGTCAATGATTTTCAAGTTTTTAAAGATGCTATTTAAGAAAAGTGAGAATACATTTAAAAAAAAGGAGAAATGTTTTCTACATAATATAAACTACTACACAAGAAAAGATAGAGATAGAGCTGTTTAAAATAATTCAACAAGGAACGCTATTAAAATGCATGTGAAAGATTGGTGCTACGTCCTAAAAAATTAAATTTTAACATTGTATTAATAAGATAGTTTGTCTCTTGCGACAAGATATTTTTCATGAAAGAAAACAGGTAAAGGTACAAATGATGGATCCAATTTTAAAAAATCATATTTTTGAAACTACTGCAAATAATACCAAAAATGATACATGAATGTAAAGAAAAATACAGGGTGTCCGGGCTTAAAGTATCCAAAAGTTATGGCTTAGTATTACGGAACTGCCCATCAGAATGTAATACACTGTTCATCTGTGGATTGGAAACCCCTCCTAAATTTTTTGGGTCTAGTCCGATCAGGCCGCACGTACGCATTTTATTCTTGTTACACTGATTTCATTAGTAAAGATGTGGATGCCACAGCAAAAGGTGCAGTGCGTACTTTGGTTAACGGAATTTAAATCAATCACGCCTGTACAGCGACATGTCCGAACAGAATGGAATGTCGTTACTGGTTTGCCTAATATACTTATCAGAACACCTACCAAATGAATCCCGCACACGATCAACAGTGTCTTCTAACACGAAAACTTAAGGATACACCCGTTTGAGATACCAATGTTCCGGTCTCCTTTAAAGATCTTTCCTATTGGTGGGTAGGTTTTGATGTGGGAAAGTCGACATTTCATTCTGTTCGAACACGTCACAGTACACGCGTGACTGATTACGCACTACCCCTTTTGCTGTAGCATCCATATCTTTGCTAATGAAGTAAATGTAATAAGTGCATCGTCTGCAATTGCCGAATAATGTGTGCACGTGTGGCCTGATTGGACTAGAACTAAAAAATTTCGGAGGGGTTTCCAATCCACGGATGAACAGTGTATTACAGGGGTATGCATTAAGTTGATCGCGATTGACCGGTGGACCACCAAGACCTTTTGAGGGGACCGCTTTATTGAAATTTAAGACGCGCGTACCAAAAGACACATATTTGTGGAACACCGATAGCAGCTAGACTGGAGACTGGATGGATCGCCACACCTTGAAAATTTAGAAGTAGCTCGTACCCTAGAAAAGTCTGCCCACCCCTGGTGTATTACACTCTGATGGAATGTTCCGTAATAATAATTTATAACTTTTGGATGCTTTAAGCCCGGATACTCTGTATATCAAGTTTATTTCCCCTCTAATGATCAACATCACATTCAAGATCGCTGTGATTAAAACCCAAACATGACGATAATAAGCGAAGATGCGCGGGTTTTTTCAGTTGTTTCGGTGCACGTGCATTCAGAAATCTCTACGGAAAAAAATATTAACCAACAAGAGCATTCTGCGATGGTATCATCAACTTAAGAACACAGGTTGCTTGCGTGAAAAGAAATGTATCGACCAATCAAGCGTCTGGAAAGAAGCAGAAGAGAGGGTGAGGCAGAAATTTGTTTGAATTCCACAAAAGTCTAAGAGAGTTGTCGCCTGTAAACTTGGAATGCCCCAGTAAACAGTATGGGAAATTTTACAAAAAAAAACCATATATTTCACAAGCCGTAATTGACACAACGGATAATAGAAGACGACAAGAGTAAGCATTTGTGCTGCATTACGAACTATTGATAGAGTAATGCAACAAAATGTATGGAATGAACTGGATTAAGAACTGGGTGTTACAAGAGGGTAACACATCAACAATTTATATTAGAAAAAACTTGGTATATTTCTCTTTACATTCATGTATCACTTATTGTAATATGTGCAGTAGTTTCAATAATAGGGTTGGTTTCTTTAATGGGATTCATTTGTACTCACCAGTGCCGATTTAAGCTCATTTCGGGCCCTGGGCGCAGAAGATCTATAGGCCTCCTTGGCACTGGAGGATTGAACCAAAAAAAACCTGGCTACGTCCAACTTATCTGGGCCCCTGGATGCCCGCCCCAAATGTATAAGGGATAAAGCGGCACTGGTACTCACCCTGTATAAAAATCGCTTTTTCCAGATTAGTTAAAACCAAAATTTTTGTATTTGACATTTATTTATTTCAATGAATTAAAAAAAGAACGCGAACATTTTTATTATATGCAACGTAATTACAAAGTAATAAGTATATAAAAATAGATTTTATGCTTGGTGATGAATAAAAATTATTAAATGTTTTATTTTATTAAAGAGTTTTTGTGTCAAAAATGACATTAAAATAATTAATATGTCTTTAGGAAGAGGTTTCCTCTCTCTCTTTCCTTATTTTTATTTCACCAGGACAATTTATCCAATGTTTCATCTTTGTTGAACAAGCATACTCCATTTTTTTCTGCTTTCACTTTTTAGACACATGTCATTCTTGATAGTGTTTAATTTCAGAATAGAATATGTCCCTGAAAAATTTAGAAAAAGCAAATCAATATTTAATTAGTTTTTAATATCTTTTTAAGCCATTTTTCTGTATGAATTTTTTTCTCTTCACTGTCTTCCTATCTATTTTTCCCTTCTTATTTTTATAGAGGAATATCATTTACAGTGTTATTTTAGATACAATATATATAAGCAGCTGAGAAGTATTTTTAAATTGAATTTTAATGAAGATAAGTTGTACTCTGGCAGAGAATAAATACTTTTTCCGTGAAAGTTCCGTTTAGAAAGTATCAGCATGTTTTTAATACAGATTATGTAACTGTTTGCATATAATATTGTGTTTATTTGTTGATTAGAATCAATATCTCACTGACTGATTTATTACTTATTACATAACACTTTATACCAAACGATGTGTGCGTGCATGCTGTGTGTGAATGTATGTGTGCATAATCGAAAAATTTGATAAATTACAGCTTGTTTTTCAATTAGAGTACCTACTATTATAGGATTGTTCGTCTGAGTATAAATATAACAAACAGAAATCTTACAATTGCTCGAGAAAATATTTTTTTTACACTTCAACGACTGGACAAGCGTGTATTATACAGATTATTTAGATAATGAGCCTATTAATTAGATAGTGCAAGAAACGTAAGAATTTTTTCCGCACTTTCTTGGATAAAAAAAATTAATCTGCTGATTACCTAGGCAATATTCACGTGACCTTATTTTTGAATTTTGGTGATAATATACTCAATGAAAATGGGTTGAGGCAGGAAAAAATCTCGAATAGAAATTATGCAGCAGAAATGCATGATTCAAATATTCATTTTCGTTTTTATTCACTATTCAAGTATCTATTAACAGACAACCAAAAAAGTATGTTCTTTTGTATTTTAGATTGAAAGATATTTGCAATCAAAACTTTTATGTAATCTCAATTATTTATTTACTTATTTTCTTTTATTTATAGGTACTGCTACTGAACATGAGAGTTGGCGTTATTAGTTCCTCACAGCAAAACAAAAACATCCTTGACATTTAGTTTAAAAGGAAGAGCAATAAAAAAGTACCATATCAAATTGATCAAGCAAGAGAAGGACGCGCATTCCCTACAAATTCCAACTTATTCCATTTTTTTTCCCAGGATGGATTTTCTACTAAAAATTCTTTCTCGGATCCTACGTTTATTTATTCTTCTATATTCTTCCCAAATGTGCCTGCTTTACATCTCTGTGTACTTCTACCTTTCTTGGGTTGTCCTACAACTATAAAACTTTACGACCAATGCTCTCATATAAGTTTTTAAGTCTGATAGAGAAGTCCCCACCCCACACAAAAATAAAATATAAGAAATCATAGTTATGATGTTTACGGTACAGCTTGACCAAGAGTTTACACTGGATAACGCCATTAGAATCCCTCATAAATTAAAAAGAGCTTATAACTGGCAATCGATTGGTAAAGTCAACACTTTTTACTATTTTTGTGTAAACACATTTTTAACATATTAAAAGCATCTTAATATGTGTGTTTTGTTAATGGAGAAAGTAAATAGACGGAATATATCTCGAAACTTTGATGAAGCGTTCCAAACTGTTCCATGTAAGTTCTCTGCCCTTGATGTGAACAGTAAATGTTTACCTCCAGGAAGGTAAATCAAAATATTTTACTTTTATAAAATCTGTTAATTAATGTTTATGCATTTTGTTGCCTTGAAGAAGATGTAAACATTTTTTGAAACTATATTTACTTTTTCTCTATTTACACCAGAGTCTCTCGAACTGTGAGGCTCACCCTCGAAGGGGGCGTGTTAACTCTACAAGGGCAAGGACATATTGAAAAGTCGAAAACAGAAGATTATTTGGGAAAATTATTAATTTTTGTAATGTAAACAAATACAAAATACATTCTGACATTATAAAAAATAAAATACACATTTACACAGATATAATATACATATAAATCTATCGGTGCTGCACAATGTATTTTATAATTAATTTAATCATACTAAGTTAACAACAAGTTTAAAAATTACCAGTGAACCCATGTATGGGCTTTTCATATAAAAAATTATATATAAAAATTATTATTTATCTTGATAATTTGTACGGTTGATAATTAATCCTTTAACTGCCGGTTAAAAGTTACGCAAATCGTTCTCCAACGCAACAGTTTATTACGTAGGCGTGCTTATGTGATGTTTGGGGAGGGGGAGAGAAAAGGGATGAATAAGCAAATTTTATGAAATAAGTAAATCCTTCACAATCCTACACTGGAAACTTGCAGGTGCTCTCTTCGGCTTGATCAATGTCATTGGCTCCACGCTCTGGAATCTTTAACTAATTCCACTCCTTTTCAATCTTCAACTAACAACTAACTCGCAGACTTTATGTTAACTCCTACTTGCACACTGCAACGTATCAACTTCAGCGGGCCAACTCCAACGTGTCATCAACTCTCAAACTCGCGAAAACAGAATTTATATAATATACCTCATTTACATAATCACGTTTCCTTGCTCGATGAAAGTGGGGTGAAATAAATATTTTCCTTAAAGAGATATGAAGGGATTAGTAGAACCGCGTATAGATCCGTCACACACGTTTCGGAAATTTTTGATATCATTACATTTCTGAATGTTAAGAGTTATATCAATCTAGTGCTTCTTTTAACTATGGTGCAGTTATTAGAGATTGTGCTTATTTTTACACCATTCTTATCCCTAAAAGGTCAAATTTAAAGAAAACTGTCATTTCCTTTAACATTAAGTATACCTTTAAATTTTAAGTTAAACTTGCTTCTATTAAATAATTTATAATTTAGAAATGTAAAATAAAAAAAAATAATATTCTTAAGAAATTAATATCAAATCGAAAGACGTCGCCAAATGCCGAGACATGAAGGTAATAGGGGAAGTCCTATCTGAGCATGCTCGAACACAGTAATAATGATACCAAAATTTGGCGACATTTTTTAATTGGCGTCATCTTTTCATTTGGCATAGTATGTCTACAGTATAATACGTAAGTACCCATTACTAATATTTAAATAGCATTATGTTAAGAAGAAAAGAAAAGATACCTTACAAAACCTTTTGTAGTCATTTTATGCTATTACATATGGCTTTATTGGAAGGATCAATCCAAACAAATAAAACAGTTCGAATATCACAGAAGAACAATGATAAATATATAGTTATTTTTATATTGGTGTATAAATTATGTTTAGCAACATCTACTCTGGGCTTCATCTCAATTAATGAAAATTACGGGAGAGAATAGAAATGCCTCGAATGTATAACGACTTTGTTTTTAAGTTCATACCACATCAAAGAGCTTACATCTATGGAAGAATGATTACAAAGTTCGGAGATAACATGTTTTAATTTATGTCGCTCAGGAAATTGTTGAAAACATTAATAAGTTGTTGGACCTGTTGTATCAGAATGCAGTTTTCAATGTTTTGCAGAAGGGTTTTAATATTATGTTTCTATGTGTCATTGAAGTAAATTACGCTATATTCAAAAGTAAAAATTCCAATCCACTGGCGCATTTGGAAACATTCAGTTATTGACCAATAATGCCACCAAATGTTTTGAACGGATGAAAAACAGGGACAAGAGGTTCTTTTTAGATGTTCTTTTAAGATATCAATGTTATCAGATTGTCAAAACACCCTCTTGTAAAAGTAAATGAGTGTTGTCCCAGAAAAATAGTGTCTCATTTTCTGAAAGATTAGTTCAATTGCTTGTGGCAAAAACTAAACTCAGTGGAGCAACAGCCCCTTAGGTCCAAGGCTTACTGTTCTCATCTCAGTGTACATGACCAGTGGGCTCTGAGGTGCATGAATAGACGTCCCAATAAGGTGGTCAGTCTGAAGGGAAACCCCCAGCTCCAAGAAAGCTTTATACTCACTTATCGATCTACTAAAGGCATGAAAGGGTGAGTCGACCTTGTTCAGCAAGAGGATATAACTTCGGACCTGTAGTGTGGAAATGCGATACGCTACCTCTCTGCCACTGGGCCTCTGTTAGTGGCAAAATGTCGGCAATTTATCGCTCAATGTTATGAAAATTTCCATCTGCGATTATGATGTACAGTTTACGGCACAAATCAGAACGTTAGACCAAGTGATGTTTAATGCTATGTAGCAAATAAAACTTATTCCCCTAAAATTGTGTTAAAACAAAACTATTTCCATATTTATCTAAAATTAAAAAGAAAGGGTGAAAACAGTTAAAGCAACGAATACTTTTATTACTTAATGTTTGTTATATGAAAAGAAAAACGGTTTTTAATTGTAAAATCAGCCAAAGAGTTTTGTACCAATTTTCCCTTTGTACATAAAGCAATAACGCATATCAGTTTCTGATGTCAGCCATATTCAAAGACTCCCTTCTCATTTGGATAATTTTCTTCTATAATTTTTTTTCCAGTGGCATTGAATGATTCTAAACTTTAAAATGTCTGTTGATTTTCATTTCTCATTCATTATAAATAAGTTAATTAACAATATTACGTAAAATAGTTCTGACAAAGGAGTAAAATCGCGTGATGCGAATCGGATGATCATAATAAGCATTGCGCACAAGTTAAGACAATCACAAAGCCAGATGTTAAATTATATTTCTGGATTGCATTTGTCTAGAGACCTTTCTTGCACTGATCAAATTTGTACCTATAGCCGCACTAATCATAGCGCTTGATCTGGACCAATCAGCGCCGTTCATTTTGGCAATATTATTTTTATGGAAGCATTTTAGTGCCAATACTTTGGCGCAAAATCTTTTCAAATCACGTTATTGTGAATCGATCAATACTAATTGCAATGTATTACTTAAATTACTAACTCATCTATAGCGGGGCCTACATTGAAGGAAACTGCATTAAGCAATGTATTGCTGTACATCCCATCTTCTGAACTTCATTTCATACTGAAACATATTTCTCAGTTTGCTACTTTTTATGTTATAGAGCAGGGATAAGCCACTTTATAGCTGTGGTATGTCAAATCAATGTATGTATATGATTTAATATGACACGCAGTAGAAAATATTTTAAATAATTCGATTTCAGGACAATGCATGCACAGTTAAGGAATATAGGTCAAGAATACAGATTTTTAGAGTTTTATAAAATATTAATTATACATCTTTCAATGATTTTATTAACATAAAAATAATCAACATAAAATATAACTATCCTTTAACATAAATAAAAAAATTAAAATTGAACATATACCTTGCATTTTTAAAGAATATTTATCAGAATAAGTAAAAAAACACAAAGAAGAAGAAAATCCCTGCAATATATGGAATAAAAATTTGAAACTTGTTTACGAACTTTGTCCTTGCGAAGCTCAACTTAATATCGAAATATCCGGAGGTATAATTTGGGACTTTTAATTTGACATAGGATTCTGAAGATTCAGTTGTTAAGCAAATTTTTCGTGTACTCAAAATGCATTTTTTTTCACATTGATATGTTGAGCCAAAAGTGGAACGTGCAATGATCTTCCAATAATTAAATAGCTCTGGCAATGACATACAGCAATTTAAAGCAGCTGTCGATTTATCGACAGAGTTATCTTTTCCAGGGTTTTTCATAATTCCCCGTAAATTTTACTGTTAATAACTCTGAAGATTCTTGTTCACGACACTTCAATAATTGATGCTTCATTTATACAGCATGATTGTTTGGGCTTGAATTGAATATTTAACATTAAGAACGAGCCACATTTAAACAGAGGACGCTTTTTTTTTACATAAATCACATAAATTACATGCAAGCAGATTCAGCAGAATCGTTTTATGGAAAAAGAATTCAAAGTAAGAAACAGTCTTTAAACGCGAGACATAGAGAGGAGAGACAGGGGTGTTACTTGATCTCATAGCTTTGTTGAGTGCCCAAGAGAATTGCTCCGCGTGCCACATGTGGCACGCATGTCGTGGGTTGCCGACCCCTGTTATAGAGCGTAAATTTTGAATATATGCACCATATCAAATTCCACTTCGTTAGTTGTGATAAAATTGCAACTAATCAGATGGGGTTATTTCCAGCTTTCGATTTAATCATTGTCGAATAATATAACCTCTATATAATATGAGTTATAGTTTCACAAAATGCAAGATTGATTATACCATAATCAATTCATTCTACATCGCTATCATCTGTATAATAGATGAGGAAACATTGAACTCAGTATTATATGTCTCATTACCATCATATATCAACAGTAGGAATCAGCTTCACATATGACTAATTTCAGTACGCTTCATCACAGTTATTATAATCAGCAATGAAAAAAACACTCTTGCTTATATATTACTTTTCAAAAATGGTAAAGATAATGGATTCGGTTGAAAAATTGCTACCACCATCCAATTAGATACTTAGATTCGAATAAATAAAATTGTTTTTAAAGAAGTTGAAGGAAACAGTTATTTTATTAGTACAATTAGCCCCTTAAGCGTTCAGTTTTTTTGCCCAAAATGCTCCAAAAAAGGCACATTTTTTATTGCATGTAACTAAACATAGTACTTAACAGAATTCAAAAATGGAATAATTTTATTTCAATTTTCAACTGTGTTGTTTTCATACTATTTTTTACCTTATAATTGTGGGACACAAAAACATCCAAATGTTTGCTTTTTATAAGTACAATCTGCTTGATATGAAGAATGTTTCTTTTATTTTAAAAGAATTTTTCTCATTCTTATAAAAAAAATTCATGTTCGTGCCTCTTTTTCAAACAGTTGAGGATTTTTGTGTGTGTGCATAGATATATGCACATACAATCTGAATCACGGTGTAATACTAAGTTGTACATTACAATGGAGAAAGAGATCATGTCAACTTTTTTGGAATATCTTTTCATTTTATTACTTCTCAAGCAACGAATTGCACATTGTCTTGCCAATTCCTGTTTAATATCGAATATTTTCAAGAATCTAAATCCCTGCTTTCAATGGAAAATTCCAGCTTTCATCACAAAGAAAATCCCGGATGTTAAGTATTTCATTACCATGGACAAACTGCATCTCTTAAAAACACACTAGCACTAATAATCTCGCTATAAGAATTAAAAATATGTGAAATCAGATATAGAAAGAAGAAAATATCAGTGCCCATACAGAGTACAGGTAAACCAGTCGTGGTCAACTTTTGGTAGCCCGTACGGTGTACGGCAAACCAGTTAAGGGTTAATCATACCTTTTGGAACTTTTTGGAAATTTCTTAGACAAAAAAATACACAATATATAAATACGAAATTTTGGAATGCACATTGCTGCAAAACAATAATAATTAAATTAAATAACTGAAACGCAATTTAAGCGTTGTTCCTCTCGGAATGAACTTCTCAAACCTATGCAAATCTATATAGATAAAAATGTATTTTTGTTTATATGAAATCGCTTCACTGCAACACCGTTCAACCGATCACTATGAAAATTGCCATATATATGCATTTTTTTAGAAGAAGATTTTTATGCTGTCCTCTTTGTTGTGTCTCTCCATCAGATGGCGCAGCACCATTCAATCAATCACCAAGTTGCTAACGTGGTCGCCAAAAATGATGCTATTTTGGCTCTATCACCAACATTTCGCTATGCTTCCATTTAATCGCCATTATGATGTAAGGAACGGAGTTGCTTAAGAATATTACAATTTTAATATAAAATAAATACAACAAAAAGTAATTTTTACATATTACACATCCAGATATAAGTTACTTAAACTATTTTAAGCGTTCATTACACAAAATTTATAACAATGTGTGTTACTTTTGCTGAGCAGAGATTAACTTATGAAAGTGTTTTCAAAAATCGACCCACAAGAAAGTTACGGGGCATTATAAATTTTTAAAAATCCTTTTTATCAGCTATTAGACCTGTAGACTTTAAAATTAACAAACATTGTTTGTTTGTTTTTGTTCTTCTGAGTTATGCAAAATGTTTTTTTTTTGTTTAATTTGCAATTCACGTAAAATTAACTCATTAAATACTAATTTATCCTTCAATCTGTATTGTTTAATTTTTTCAATTCACCCGTGCGAAGAACGAGTATACCAGCTAGTATTGAAATAAGTCTTAATTAAGTAACAATACAAGAACAAAATACAATATGTAAATGTATCTTTAATACAATAGAGAAAACTGAAAATATTTCTTTTATCTTGAAAAATGTTATAGTGTCGAATAAATAAAGTCTTCCTACATTCTTCATTTCGAAAATGATTACCGTTTATAAAAATACAAAGCAAAAATGTAATTATCTGAAATATAATTCTATTACTCCCTCACAATGAAAATTATAATAGGAAATAAAAGATTTTTTGGAGATATATAGCTTTAGATTTATTTTTTTTTTGTAACAACCAATTATTAGAGAGAATTTCCATAAAAATGTAAGAAAATAATAAATGCAAAAAAATGTCATTTCGTCAGTTTTGAGTGATGATTAAAAATGACTTTGTCCTCACTATTGTCATAATAGTTCTATACTGTCTGTCTTCTTGGCAACAGAGAAGCTCTCTGGTGATCAGTCGAAGTGAAATGAAGTTCGTTTTCAGTGAAAGTCAAGTAAGTGCTCGTGCGCGTGCAATAAAAAATCACTCGTTCATTTTCTTTGTCTTCTAGTGAAATTATGTTCATTGACCATGTCTAACTTCCAGATAGTAAAGGCATACTACACTAAAGGGAAGAGTTATTGAGATCAACCCAAACCTGTCATAATTGTCTCAATTACTGGCATCAAACATTCAGCAATTCCACCTTTGGCCGTAATGTCATCTCTAAAAAAAATCAATTAAAATTTTCTCCATTTTTTTTCTTTCAACTCTCATTGCATTGGTATGAAAAGCATCACATACATCAAACTTTCGAATTTCATTAAAGATTCATTCCAATGAAAAGATCTATTTAGGTATAAGTTTTGCACTAGTCAAGGCAGAAAGAAACTTTTCTTGTTTATCATAAACCAAAGAAAACAGTCCTGCTTTTTTAATGATTGTAGTATAATGTTCTTCTTTTATGTAATATAGTAAAATATGCGCTGGGTACATTCTAACGGTCAATGTCATTTACTCGTAACTGGCGTGTCACGAGTTCAAGCCTAGTACCGCTGAAGACCCACCGTGTAAAGAGGGCCGAAGCATATTAAATCTGTCGAGGCTCAAACGTCCATACAGTGATGTGGTGTGGAAACTAGGAGAGGGAGGTGCTATTTCAGATGTCGTCCTCGTCACTTGACCATTGTTCAATATTATGAGATTCGTTGTCAATCGTTCTCTTGCAATTTTATAGTGCGAAATTAATATAGTTCTAACTCTTATTCTCATACAGGGTGCATAGCAAAATCCTTTTAACATGAAAACACTTGCGAATGGAGACAGCAATAAAAATGAAGTCAAAATATGGTGAAGTGATTACTCGCTATCTTATGCAAGCGACAGCAGCGCTCTTAGTGGCTAAATTTGGAAGACAGGTATTGAAGACTAAAAATGAAAAGAGATAGAGCATCAATAAATAAAAAAATGACACTTGGTTCACACGGATGAGATAAACTGTCGCCAATTTGTCAAACTAAGATTTTTTTTAAAAATTGCTTAGTTTGACGATTCACTGTTTAGACGTATTGAATTACTAAACCGACGTAATGCCCATTACTCGATGAAAAATATCTCGAGGGAAATCTCCGCCAGACATCAAGTGTAATGGTCCTTTTACGTGCAGTACAATATCTGAAAAGATCTCATACTGGAACCTGTGTTCTAGTAAGATACATTAAACGGACAGAGAGAGGTACTTGAAGTTATTACAGGATAGCATACCTGACATCGTAGTTGATGCTCCTCTGTCCACATTACGATCTCTCTCCTTGTAGTTTCGACGTGACTGTTCCCCTGCTCACCAGACAGCTGAAGTGTAAAGCTTTCTAAATATTGTTTAGGACAGCAGATTATCTGGCATGGTGGTATGTTGAATGGAAATTACGATCTCCAGCCCTCACTCTGTTGAAATACTTTCTGTGATACTTCCTCCTGTGTTGGATTTCTTCGTATTTATTCTTTCTGTTAAGAGATTAGGTTTATGCAACCCCGTATAGAAGTATGCTGGATTTATTTCATCGATTACAGATACTTGCAAAGAAGTTATTTTTAAGAAATTTACCATGTTCTATAGTATTTCAGGAGAAGTTATACTTATTTTTCTCAGACATTTAAATTTAGGATTGCGTATGTTGAAATGGGAATCAGATTTTTCCAAAATTGTTTCATTCTTTTTCGAAAATTAACCTTTATTTAAATTACTTCGTTTGGGACTAATTAGTAACTTTGTTGTTTTCTCAACTCACAAAAAAAAACCAATTGAATAAATCTGGTATTTAAGTCGCCAACATAAGGAAAAAATCAGAATTGTTACGATTTTAGAATTATAAGTAAAGAGAGGATTCGAAAACGTTCTTAACAAAATAAGACAGGGATTATACCCATCAGGCATCCAAGATAATTTAAGTTATTAGTTTTAAAAATAGAAATAATTATAACCTCTTACAAATTTAGAGCATGTATGAGCTAAAGCTACTGTAGAAATAGAGGAATGAAAAAAATTTCCTATGAGTAAAAACTACTAGTATCAAAATGTTACAAACTTGAAGTATATTTTATGCTTACTTTATTTTGTGTATTTTTAGAGATAATAAACCAATAAAGTTTCGGTTGAAAAGTTCACTTATAATTCTTATTTATTTATCTTTTTTTTTATTTTCAAAACAACGAAATAAACAACTTTAGATTTTTTCAATACTTTTGATAGTAATAGACTGCTAACTAAGAATACTTAAATAATTATAATTACGCGCGCGAAGCTAAGTAATCTATTCACTGAAACATTACTACATTGTTATATTAGAGTAAATTACAATTACATCATTGCTAAAATAAATCGTTTTTTTTTTCTTCTGCCAACACATGATATGCCATCACGATATTATATAGAAAACTTAAAAGCCCTAAAAAATCGTAATAAACCAAGAGCCTTAACATTTAGACCATTTCAGAACACTGTAAAATTCCTATTTTTTTCCATTGTTATAGTTCATTCTTTTGTCTTACTGAATTCCCATTCTTTAATCGTCTAGACAGCATGACCGTCTAGTGGTGACTGACCTGCAGCATAAAAGGACCTAAATAAATGAGCTTTGAGGAAGACAAGGAGTATTTATAAACATTCAAATATATTTATATGCTATCTGTATTTTCGAGGCGCATATTTTCAACGAAACGAATTCCAAAAATGTCTTTTTCTGTATGAATGTCTCTACTTTTCATCTATGGGGTATTGGTTCATATATATATAATCCACAATATTAATAATATATACAAAGAGTTATAATCCTACGTTTAATTAGACAGAATACAGTAAGAAATATTAGCCACAATGGTATGATAGCAAACACTTGGCCTTAGGAACCAAGAATGCAGGTTTAAACAATGTTTTGTAGCCAGGCAGTCTTCGCCTGCAATTTGTCTAGACTACTGAGCTATAGGGAAAGAAGGAAGTGCTATATATATATATATATATATATATTAGAAATAAAAAATACACTATTGCTATTATAAAATAAAATATAACAAGAAAAATTAATAAAATTAATAAAAACTACTTACACCGTAAAATCCAGCTTATAATACGCAACTATAATTTCAAACAGCACAATTTTTAGTTTTCAGGTATATTCACCGAATAATTCACTCCCCTTTTTATATGAAGAAACCTGAAATGTGCGTGAATAATGGTTTCCAAGTCATTTATTCGAAATATTATTTCTAGCTTTAGAAAAACATAGTATACCTCTTGAATTACTACCCTTTAAGAGTAGCAGGACATCATACATAATAAAAAAATCGGTTTTTCAATTTTAGTATTCAAAAATAGTGCATACTTTTTACATCTTAAAGTATATAACACTTCTATGCTCGTAGATAAAATAATCTTAAAATAGATGGAAAGAAAAAACAATTGATAAAAATGTAAACAAACGCCATGCCTTCTTTGACATATTTTAAAAGATAGTTCCTCTTGTGTTTAATGTATGTAAACCTCTAATTTGTATCTTCTAGAAAAGAAAAATAAGATTTTCTAATTTTAATGCCTATATTTTTTTTGTAAAACTAGTGTAACATGAGAAAAAAGGAAAAATATTAAGATTTTTAAAATTTCAAATTTTTATAGTTTTTTCAGAGAAATAATATAATTATTTTTTAAAACTATTTCGCTATATTTTCTTCATTGATTTATATATGTATGTAAAATTTTTTGTATATTCTAAAAAATACCTTTATAAAAAATGGAACCTAAATGAAAATATGTTTGATAAAATTATGTTCATGCTCAGTATAACGAACGAAAAAAAAATTTTAATTTAAAACTACTTTTGTAATTCTAGAGAATGTTTAAAGTGTCATTTTAAGATATATAAAAATAGGCAGGGAAAAAATATTGTGATAAAAAAAACATGTGAAAACTTGCTCTCTCTCTCTACTTTCTCTACTCTTTTCTCTCTCTACTCTCTCTCTCTTTCTACAAAGCATAATTTTTTGCCCTTAGGTACACTTTTAAAAAAAATTATTGCACTATATGGTTCCAAATTTTTTATACTTCTATACATTATACCTGTGCATATAGTGAACCTAATTTTTTTATTCGAAGTAGTATATAGCATTTAAAAAAATATTTTTATGTGTAAAAAACGAAAAAAAATATAAAATTTCAAAATTACAATGTTTTATAAATTTTTTAAGGAACCTATACCAATATTTTAGTAAAAAAATAGGTTCATTATACATTCTGCATTGTTTTATGTATGTGCAAAAAATATTTAGCATATTTAAGAGATACTTATTTTTAAAAAATGGTACTGAAACGTAAGTATGTATTATGAGATCTTAAAAATTATTTCCAACTTAAATTAAACAGAAAAAAATTTTGAACAAAAGAATTACTTTTGTATTTCTACAGAATAAATAAAGTATTTTTGTTAAGAACACAAACAAATCTAAGTTCTGTTGGAAATTTTTAAAGATATATGTCTCATAAACAAAGAGTCGTAATTTTGACATTTTACTCTTTGGAGCATGTCCTGAATCCTTTAAGTTCATCAGAAATGTCATTTCTTTTAAATAAACAATATTTCTATCAATGTAGAAGTCCAATTCTTTTTCTATGCTTAACTCTTTTTCTTTTATGTTTTGAGCTCCCATTTTTTTTACCTGACGAATAACCCCGCTTCCTTAAATTTCACTCTTATTTTTTGTGTTTAAAGTCCACGTTATGTAATGGATTTTAATGTACTTAATATAGAAATTAAATATTTTGATGAAACACTGTTAAAGTAAACAAACGTGCCACCTCGCCATTTTAATATTTCTTGCCAATACAAACTGAAAAAAGAGCAGCATCGCATAACAGTAAAAATTAGTAAATAATAAGATCAATTATAAGTAATACAAACTAAAAAAAGAGCAGCATTGCATAACAGTAAAAATTAGTAAATAATAAGATCAATTATAAGTAAGTCTATATATACCTAAAAACCTAAAATATTGATGAAAATCTTTTGGAATGATGTAGACTCCCAATCGTCCATAGCAATTCTACTATAAAATAAAACATAATTTTACTAAACATGTGTGACTATGTAGAAAATTTAGTAAAAGTATAGTTAAAAATTAATTAGAGGAATAAATAACATTATATATTAAAAGTAGAAAGAAAATTTTTAAGCCTAATGTAAATTTTAAAATTTGTCATTTAACTTGAGCCCATAAGAAATATAATAGTGTATTCATCTTCATTACAATAACTAATAAATTTATTAAGATTCAAAAGGATATTAGATTTATCACTAACTGATATATTATTGCGATTAATATAGTTAAAAATAATATGGTGAATTCCAACATACCACTTTAATAGTAAGCATTAAAATTATAAGCTTTTCTTTTTTCATAAATGTTATTATGCAATTTATTATCCATAACATATAATGATACATCTAAGTAATTAGTTTTAACTGGATTATTGTTAATTTTAATTAGGTTTAAGTAATTAGGAGGAAAATTAATATTTGGATTTAAACTATTATTGTACAAAAAACAATAAAATTATCAATAAATCTAAAAATATTAATCATTATTAGTAACATAATGTAAATTTAAATTAAATATAGTAATGTAAATAAAAACTGCTAGCATGTCCCCCCTTGAGGAAAACCCTTAATTAGCTTATAAATACTATTAAAATTAATATATTTTCGTGTAAAACTAAATCACTAAGGATTTTAAATTTTTGGATTATAATTACTTTAATTTTCTAAAATTACATTAATTTTATCCTTGATATCGATGGAATTAAAACGATCTTCGAAATCAAAACTATTAACTACATATATATAAATATTTTTATTAAATCTATATCTTTACTATTTTTAATTGTAGCATTCTCATCTTTCTGTAAAGGGAAGTTCTGATATTTTATTCAAATTTTCAAAATTTATTCTTTCAGGAATTAACTCCTAACTCCTCTGAAAATGTTAGGTTCAAAAAGACAATAAACATTTGCTTAAAGTTGATGATAAAATCAACAATATTTCTTAATAGTATGTGAATTTTCTTTAAAGTAGAAGAGAAAACAAAATATTTGTAATACTTTTTAAAAATATAATGAAATAAAATTAGAATGTGCATTAAAAAAACTTGAACAATTTTTTTAACCAGAGAATTATACTTCTTGAAATTAAAATAAATAAATAGATTTTTTTACTCAAAACTATATTTACTTGCAATGAAATTCAGTTATAGTATAAGTTAAGCCACAGGGGTTAAGCGTTAAGCGACAAGTTATAAAAGGTAAGCCTCTAAAAGTTAAATTTAATTCTATTGTCACCAAACATGCGGTGTCTCTCAGAAATTTTCAACATATTTTTCAATATTCAGCTTATCTATTTCATCCGAAGTCAAAAATTCAAAAAAGTCAGTTTTGCGCTAAACCCCTTTTTGAACCTGAAAATATTTTATTCAAATTTATATTTTCATGTATAAACTAGTAGCTTACTAAATTTTTATTTATACACTATTAGCTTCGTTGAACATCCTATTTCTCTCTTAAATCTTTTTTTCCTCATAATTATACGTATTCCATTTATTTATTTATTCGTCAGTTTTTCTACAAACTTATCTTGAAAAATTTTTCAGGATATTAAATTATCAATAAATATAATAACTCAGATAAGATAAAATTCCTATAAAAAAGCAGTCATTGTGCATTTTTCTTATTTAAAATTTCAGAATATTGTGACAAAATCAGTGGTTAAAAAATTACAAAGCAAAACTGGCCAAAGAAATCCATTATTTAATATATCAGAAATTACCTTATATGCTTTTCTTTATTTTAATAAGTTTACGTGAATAAAATTTACTATCATTGGAAATTTTAAATATCCGACTGAAATTTCATAAAATGCTGAATTATTACAAGTTATTAATAGTTTTTCTTTTAAATTACTCATACATTTGAATTCAAACTTTGTCTCGTTTCTACAATTGCCGAAAGGTATCCTTTTCTTCATATAAATAACTTTTTTAAAATTCGCTCGCCTTCTAGCAGACTGAAATTTATTGACCTAGTAAATCAAATTTCACAGGAATCTAAGATAGACTTTCAGAAATGCCTGAGGAATTGAGCTCGTTTTTTCAGCGGTAAAGTCTCTTCTTAGAATTCTTCAAAATTGAAGTGCATTCTGGGAAATAGATCTCTTATCTGCGGTACACAAGATACCGTTCCTGAAATCCAACCTCGCTAACGTGCTCTAAATTGTAAGAAACCTTTCTAGGAAACACACTGCTTCGATGGATGTCTATCCTGTATTTGTCTAAAATTCGTATTTTTTGCTTTCTTAAATGTTTATTTAGATATCAGTTTTCGTGAATAAACTTGCACTAGAAATCTATTTTGTTGTAAATGTTTGAAAAACTTTTTTTTCTCTTTTTTTTATTTACGATCGGGGAAAAAATATTTCTTATATTCCAAATTATTAACAATCTGCTGCTTTTTATTCATGTTACAGATGTTTTTTTCCTCTTTGATTGTAAAAAACTTTAACGATAATAAATAAGTACATCTTAAAAACAAAATACCTAGAGATACTAAAATACAATTTTTTCAATCTAAAATCATTTAATAAAAACTTTAATGAAAGAAGAAAAATCATTGAGAGAGAAATTTTATTAACACTATGATAAAATTAAAATTAGGAAAAATAATGTGATTAAGGGATAAATATCAATAAAATAAATGATGCTATTGTACTAAATATATATATTTTTTTAAAAATATTTTCAGATGAAACCTGATTTTTTTTAAATGAAGCTTTGATTTTTCATTTTCAAAGCAATGTAATTATTGATAATTTAAACTAATTTAGAATGCGGTGGATGTATGGATTTGTGGTAGCAATTTTCAAACGTTCAAACATTTTTTTGAAGTGCCGAAGGGGTGGCGTAGTTGGTTTGTCGCTGGCCCTCTGCACCTAAGGTTGCGGGTTCGACCCCGGCTCAAGTCGGTGGATTTTCATGATGCAGAAAATCGACAGCGGCCATGTAAGAGATCCCTAGAGTGTATATTTGGCTTGGATGCTTTAGGAAAAATTAAATCCTAGTACAGATTCTCATCGTCAGAGCTCAGGTTCCCCCCTCTAGGGAGGGAACTAGTAGTCAATTATACCTGTGGCGATTGGTATCCACCTGTATGGTGCCGCACTAAAGAGAGATACCAGCTTCCGGGGAATGTAAAAAGTCTGCAATGGAAAAAATCCAATCCACAGCCCATTAGAAAAGAAATAAAAACATTTTATTGATGTATATTTGAGAAGCACATCTTTTATTTATAGTAACAAGAAAAAATAATTTTAGAAAACTTCATTCATTATAGTACCCATCATACTCTAACATGATTTTTAGAAAAGACTAAGTTTAAATATTTGAATGAACTGTTTAATTATTATAGCGTAATTATCTTAGTCTTTACCTTATTATCAAAGTAAGATTAAGAGAGCTGTTAGTAAACTGTTTTTAAATTAGCCTCGCAATTTAGTCTTAAAAAACTCACTTAATTCACATGGGAACGTCTAATAGGAATTGAGATTGTAAAGTCGACGTTACTTTTCAAAATATTGTGTTGTCTTTCTTCATAATGCATTATATTTTTGCCCATTATAAAAATTTTCCTCAGAAAATGTACCACGATTGTGAAAGGTACAAATATTATTTCATTCTGAATTCATTTATTTTCGAAATTCCTCTCTTAATATTGAGATTCAATAATTGTAAACTTGTCACCATTAATTACACAGTACATTTTCAAAAAGGTATTGCTTCTCTAAACAAATAGCACAGTTTATAAAAATAAGTTTTTCAAATCATTATCAAATATTTGTTTTTATATAGTTAAAAGCACATTAATTTCAGAGTATGTTGCCAATATAGATGCCGATAAATGTTTCAACATACTGTTGGAAAAATTCCCACCACCAAAAAGGCATTTTACTAGGTAAACTAAATTTCATAGGCACATTCATAGATCTGAAACATAATGTCTATTCAAATTCCATACCAAGTGGGTAAGTGTAGCGCTAGTAACTCCGATATGAACATACAAATCAGGTTTATCTTAACTCTAGATAGCCCAAGTAAGTCATTTTGACTGCTTTTTAATTTCCATTAGAAAAACAGTTACATATATAATGACATATTTTCTATGATATTTTTAGAATGTATTTCTTTCCCAAGTGAAGTAAATTTTTATTGTTAGTATTTACTAATAACTTGTTATATAATTGTAAATAATATAAAAAATATTAAAAATTATTTTAAACATATTTTTTCACACAATAGTTGTTCTTTCACAATGCAGTCATTTTGACTGCTTCTGGGCAATATAGGTATATACTAAATTTCAGTCTTTCTAGTGTTAAATACGGACTGAAAAGCTCTGGAGCGTTATTTATCTTTGAGATTTGGTGTAGTGAGTTAATGTTAGTCAAGAATGCTTTTAAGAAGACAAACAAGCCATAATTAACAAATAACTGAGTTTGAACGAGGTCATACTATAGGTCTAAGAGAAGGGTTTTCTTTTTGCAACAATGCAGAAAGACTTGACAGAAATGTATCCAATTTGTGTGATTGTTGGCAACAGTGGTCAAGGGAAAATACTACCTCAAAAGAAGGTCTGGCGTATACATAGCATTACTGAGAGAGGAGACCTCCGTGTTCGACTCATGACTGTGGTGCATTATACTACGTCTGTGGCAGAAATTCGAGCTAATATTGGCAGCACAGTGACACAACGAACTGTTACACATCGATTATCTTTACCCTTTCAGAACCCTGATTACATATATCGGATCACTTCAGGGAACACGGTATCATGTTTGTGATGGCGTTTTCCCCATTCTAAGGCCCGTAATCATATCGGTGTGATCTTAATTTGAAATTTATGGAATTTGGAATGATTATAAACTTTAAATGTCGACACATTTTATTACAGTAGTGATTTTTTTTATGAATTTTTAAATGAAGTTAGGCTTAACTGGAAAAATTGCTTGGTCCTGGACGGGTTAAGGAGATCTAAGAGACAGAAGTCTACAGTGTGCATTCCACTGACTCAAAACCATTGTCAATTGTGACGATTTTAGTGTCAAGCTATATTTAATTCGAGGACGAAATAGAAATGTATTGCGTGTTCTGATTAAAACCTGTTTTACCTTGGTTCCAGTGAGGACCGTGTGTTGGTTCGAAGAAAGTCTGTTGAGCGCCTGCAACCAACCTGCATGCGTCCTAGGACCCCGGGGCTTACACCAGGAGTTATTATTATATGGGGAACTATTTCCTATGACAAGGGAGCACTCTCGTTGTTAACCCATGCATCCTTACTGAAAATTTGTTTTCCGGTATAGTCATACAACCTGTTATGCTATCATTTATGAACAACATGCACATGAAGGGGTATTGTTCACAACTTGGCCTCCTATATCAAAAGATTTTTCTCCAATCAACCATCAATGTGATATTATTGGATGATAAATTCAGGGTCATCCATAACCACCATTAACAGCCCCTGTATTGACCAAGCAAGTGCAACAGGCATCGAACTCCACCCCCCACCCCACAAACTGATATCTAGCGCCTGTATGATACAATGCAAGTACGCTTACAAGGTTGTATTTAAAATTATAGTGGTTTCCCCGATTATTTCTGTACCATTTTTTCATATTTGAAAATTTTCTTCTTTTTTTTTTTTTACATTAACCTGCGATCTCGAAACTTTAATCAATTAATATTATACCCGGAACATATATTGCGAAAATTTCATTACTCTACAATATTTTTTCTTGGTATTAATTTTTTTTAAATAAATCACTTTAAAGATCTAATTTCTGATTTGCAAAGAGAATTAAAAATTAAGTACCCTTAAAAATCCCAAATAACCTTAAAATTGAAAAAAGTTATTTATATGAAATTGTAAAGTTACATCACACAAATCTACGCCACGAAATCGATAACAGAAAACTAATCCTTTTAAATAAATATTTTGATGAAATTGACTCCAATTGTGTTAATGCGTTTCTTATTAAATTCCTTCAGGAATTTTTGCCATTACAATTTTGTTATAAACATTGTCATCTAAGTAGCTAAATCTCTTTAATAATCTAGACGTAATTCTAGCACTAATATATTCTGACAAAAACACCTTATTGTTTTCCTCTGTACAAATTGGTTATCAAGTATGAAATCCAGTGTTAGAATGGCATAGGCATTAATCAATGTCTCTGGAATGTTGTTTACAAATATCTTGAGCGAATGGAGGCGCCTTCCCTTTTTATGAAGTGATTTCTTTTTAATCATTCCTTATTTTCTAATAAAAGTCGAAATTAGATTAGTAGCTGTGTGTATGAACGACTTTATTAAAAAATATGTCAAATTCAATTCTAGTTTTTTTATCTTTTGTTTGTTCATTCCCTAAATAGGATTTTCTTATATTAAATAAGTACTACTTTATTTGCACGGAATTTACTTAAGTAAATTATTCTACATACATAAATGGAACAAGCATATTTAACATTAATTCACTGGTATTCTTTTCTGGATTTAATGCGTGATATTAGTTTTTACTGATTTTATTATTCAAGCGTAGAAAGTAAAAACAGAGCCCTAATCCTGTTTGCGGTGTACTTTGAAGCAGTATGAGGGCTTTGGGTGACAGACCTCACAGTTTAAAACCACGTTCAAGTGACGAGAACGACACCTGAGATTACATCCCACCCCCTTTTCCAAATTTCCCCACCACTGTTCTCGCGACCATAATTTATCTTCTACTGCAGCCAACAGAGCTCTACATATAGCTGAATTACACTGCTGGCCAAACAAAATGCAACACCAAAAAGCACCAGAGATATAACAGCGAAATTTATTTGGCAGGTAATATGTTGTATTAAGAACAAATGATTAAAATTGCAGTCTCTTGTGACATGTGGATGATGAAAATTCAGTAGTTAGTGTAGCCACCAAAATTGGGTATAGCCGCTGCCCCACGCATAGGCATAGAATCAAAGATTCTTTGAATGTATCCTTGGGGTACAGCAGTCCACACGGCTTCCATATATTGCTAAAATTGATTTGGCGTAGCAGCGGGTGGTGTATTCCGAGCAAATCATTGTGCAAGCATGGACTTCACGTTTTCGATTGGCGATAGATCTTGAGAACAAGCAGGTCAAGGAAGCAATTCAATCCAATGGGTAAAGAAGAACTCTTGAACATTGCGTACCGCTTGTGGTCACACATTATCCTGTTGGAATATGGCTTATGGCAAGCGCTGAATGTATGGAAGAACCATGGGCTCCAACAGCTCACAGATGTAGTCCTGGCTGTTATCTGTACCAACAATGCGTACTAGAAAGGTGCGGAAGTGAAATCCAATACCATGCCAAACCCTGATACCGGGTGTAGGACCAATGAGGTGATGCATAATGCAGAAGTTCAGCAACCTTTCACTACGATGTCTATAAGCTCGAATCCGACCTTCGTGATGTTGCAAGCAGAAGCGGGATTCATCATGTCGTTCCATTCCGTTGTCCATATTTGCCGTAAATCGTACCATTGGTGGCACAAACACCTGTGATTTTTAGTCAAGCGTAAAAAAAGCAATGGACGCCTTGCAGATATCTCTTCTGCAAACGGCGTCGAATGGTACGAGCGCACACGAAATGATGCGTAACAGACTGAATTTATTGTGCTATGGTTCGTGATTGGTTGTGCGATACATCACTAACTTGTGCCCAACCAGCCTGTTATCACGTGCAGTGGTGCAACTAGGTGGGTAAAATCGGACCCGTTGGCTCGTCGTTTCTTCCTGCATCCAACGATGACAGATCCACATTCTAGTTGCTTTGTTTCGTTCAACACGTTGACAGATTTCTCTGAAGGATTATCCGTAATCAATATACGCTAGTATTCTTCCTTGTTCGAATTCAGAAACTTGGTCAAAGACGATCGATGTATTTCAAGAGGCATAGGTAAAAGGTTTACGTAAAAAAAAAGAAAGAAAACACGCGAAAAACAATTATCGTACTTCAAATCGCCAATCTGTCCTCCCCTTATATAGCGCTTGAGGGTGGCGCTACGGTTGCCCGTGATGTGCGTCTGCGCTATAATACTAATGATTTGCATATTTCATCAACGCCGATGCATGATGTAAATTTAACATAGTTTGCATGCTTCCTTCTTGATGTTACATTTTGTATGTCAAGCAGTGTATATTAATCAAACTTGCATAAGCATTAAAAAGTTTAATACGATTTTATTTTGTTTTAATTAACTCATTCACAGGTTACATAAATGACTATTGATGAAAAAAATAAGTCTTCTTTATTGATTCCATCAATTAATTTGTTTACTTGAATAACATTAGTGTGTCAAACGAATGCAAATGAATATCGATTAGAGAAATTTTATTTATAAGTCTTCTAACATGTCAAAAACTTAATTTAATGCCATACAAGTTGTTCATCCTTAGTACATTTATCAGTTAGTCATATTTGCACATGCATGAAAATTTGAATATTTTAACTGTTATTGCAGAATATTCATGAAAATGTTTCGAATATTGTTTCGTAAGAATATTTCTGAAATGAATATTCTTTTTCGAAGTTATTTACGCATAATTAATTTTATCACGATTTTGATAGCTTAAAATTACAAATTATTACCATACACGTTTAAGTATGCATAATGTAGTTCAATAGCTTTTGACGTAGAAAATAATTTTAAGAAAAATCTTTTTCATTTGATTGCAAGTTTTTATAAAATTTAACTAATATGATTAGTTTTTGCAAAATATGTGCTGCTTATTTTTCTAAAATAATATTCTGTGTGAAAAACTGTGCACTTGTTCATTAGGCTTATATCGAATTGCTATATTCGTTTTAGGAATGTGTCTTCTTTAATCTAACTTAAATCCTCCGACTTTTTCGAAATAAAAATTGAATACATTTGTATAATTTATACAAGTTAAAGACTTTCCTCCCCCAAAATATAATTAATTATTCTTTCATATTCTGATTTGTGCCACCAACATGTCAGATATTTAAATCTAATCTGATATAAATTAACGCTGATGACAAGTCACGTGATTATAATCTATGAGGAAATATCTAAATTACTTTGCACAAGTGTATTTTGTTCACCATTTTAATCAGATTTCCTGCAGACTTTTTTCTCATATAATTTTGCTTATTAATTTATTATTATTAATTTTTTATAATTCATATCTTTAAGTAAAACAAATAAATAAAACTCTTTTTCTGTCTTCTAAAGTGAATTCTGCCATACAAATCTTTGTTTGAACCTTTTTGACTATGCAAAACCATCTTTTCCAACTGTTGAGAAATATTTTTCATCGGTTTGAATTTTGTCTAGACGAAAGCAGAGTTACATTGTAGAATGCATAAGAAATATAAAACGTGATCGTTTGAACATACTTTTTATGAGATTTTTTTGTAGATTCATATCATTACAAAAACTATAAACAGTTTTAGGACTAAAAGAATGGGACATTACGTTAGAAAAGAATACGAAACTATTTGAAAGTTATTGAACTCTTTAATATCCAATAAAATCTATAACCTGCTTTTAAGCGATGACGCTTACATTTTTCTTTTTTAAATTCCATACTAAAGAGACGTCGAACCTATAAAATCCCCATGCTTAAAACTCCATTGGGGCACTTTCACCTTAGTATAAAAAGAAAAAAAATACTTTTCTTTAAGAAAATGTTATTCCATTTCCTGTTATAGAGCATTTGATCACTTAATTTCGCTATGAACATTGCTTGAAAATATTTTGTTCAATTCTTATTGGATTCAAATTCTCTTCTTATTCATATTTTAAGGTCGTTTACTTGAAGAATTTTGGATTTCTTGGCGTCCTAACGGCGAGATTGGCGAATATTCCCAGATGACTTCAGCAATCGTGGCGAAACTGCTGTTATACGATAGAAGAAGCCCATAAATTGTTCAGTACCGTGTACTTAGGTCCAGAACTATGTGATAAAGACGGGATGCACGAGTTCTAAAGTTCCATAAACGGCATCTTTTGTTCAATTGCAAAGAGAAAGCCATTCTGTTTTTTTTTTCTTCCTCATATTGCCATTGGTAGTAGAAAAGGAGAAATGACTTCAATGGTTTTCACTAAATGGAATATTTTCTGACATCTAATAGTTTGAGAGAAAGATTATGGATAGTTAAGGATATGTGAATGTAAAGGGGTGGTAACGTGGGAATTGAGTTTAAGAAAAAGAAATTAATTTGTTCTTTAGTATATATTTTAGTTGAATCATGTAGTGTAAGTGTTTCTGTGAATTGGCGCAATTACACTTTTGAACAAATAAATCTTGAACAAATGAGTTATTACATTACTGTGATATCGATTTCAATAACGTTAATACACTCATGGACAAAAAAATTAGCGCACCCAGAAGGAGTCGTCAAAATGAACATTTTACATACGTAATGACTACTTTGATATATGGAAATGATTAGAAAATCAAAGAAAAAGGATTATTTACTTCAGAGAAAAGGCAAAAGAACGGAGGATTTAATACCCTGTTGAACCCACTCTAGCTTGAATGCACGATGCGATACGATCCAGCATTGCGCCATACAAGTTCTGTATGATGTCTTGAAACATTTCGTTCCATATTTGCTATAACCTTGCCTCTAGTTCGTGCAAACTCGTGGGATGCCCAACTCCCCGTCCCAAATGATCTTAGATATGCTCGATTGGAGACAAATCTGGGGAACGGGAAGGCCAAGGAAGGGTAGGAACAGGGCGGAGACAGACTTGTGGCACCCTTTACGTGTGAGACCGAGCATTGTCTTGTTGATAAATGGCTCTTGGAAGCCGTTGCATGAGTAGCATACACATGTGGTTGTAGGATGTCATGGACATGCCGTTGGGCTGTCATGGTGCCACGGATCAATACAAGGGGTGACCGTGTAGGGTAATGGCATCCCATATCATCACACAAGCTGTGGAAGTGGTGTGTAGCTGTAAAGCAAAGGCAGGATTAAGGAGTTCACCACGGGGTCTCCACACACCAACACGATTGTCATCACTGTTGAGATTGAATCTGGATTCGTCTCTAAAAACAACTTGGTTCCATTCGGTTGTAGTTCAGTTTCCTCGTGCGCGGCACCACTCCAAACGGAGGCATGGAGTGGGCGTCAAGGGCAGCACACGTAATGGGTGCCGCGATCCCAAATGTCCTTCAGCCAGGGGCCTTCGTATGGTTTGAGAAGACACATGCATCCATAGTGAAGGTGCTACCTGTGCCTGGATGGCGGCCGATGAAGCAGTTGGCTGTACGTATGCATTTCTTACTATGCGGAGGTCTTCTCGACGACTGGTCTGTCGAGGGCATCCTGAGCCTGGTTACGTGTAAATGACATCTCTCAGATCCATTGGTCCCAACACCTCCTCACAACACAATCAGAGCGGCCTAATTGACGAGCTACTCGCCTAGCTGACCACCCAGCTTCCATCATTCCGATGATTCTCCCCCTCTCAAACTGCGACCGCTGCTCATATTGTCTTCGAAAACGACGTAATGGCATGTTTACCTCAGCCCTTCCTTTGTAAACGATTCAACACACTCATACAAGCTTTGGTTACTTGTTTTATACTCCACGGAGAACGACGTTAAATGCCCTCTACTGGCTTTACGAAATGCGATGTCACGCTGCATTTATAATCATTTGCATATCTCTCTGACATGTACCTTCATGCCAAGTTTCTTTACGATCCCACAATTATTTCTTGGTGCGCTAAATTTTTGTCCATGAGTCTATATACTTTTTAATCACTGAAAAGTAAAATAACATAGATTAAAAATGAAAAAAATTGATTATTAATTAAAAAATAACACAATAAATGATTATTGATGGGTTCAAGATTATTTCAAAACAAAACTGTTTCGGTTTACAAGAAATTTTGATGAGTTATTGCAACATCTAAGAGCGTTAGAGGTGGTTGATTGTATTGAATTAAATTAAATAATTTTGCAATTAAATTAATATTAAAATTATTATAAATATTCAATTAAAATTAGTATTTGATTTGTCTATGAAATAAATGGCATCGTATTGTAATAAAATAATAACTATCAGTTTTATGTTTCAGTTCATGAAATAATAAAAAGGTTAAATTTTAACCCAACCAAGCATCCATTGAAATTGAGGCGTCTGTCTCTGTCGGTTATTTTGAATTCGTCAACAAAATGAAATAATACGGAGTATTTACTTTTTTCTTCAAACCTATAATAGAGTATCAATTTGAATGTAAAAAGGGCATCCAAAGTAGTAAAAAAATAATGAAGGTTTATTTAAAATAATATTTTTTCTCCAATTTCTAAAATTACTTTTATATCTATTTTAATGTTTCATTTGTGGGCTTACAAATTGTTGAAAAATATTTAAAAATGTAATTAAATAATGGTTGGTGACCATAATTTTAAATAAACCTTCATTATATTTTGCTCTTTCAGTTGCAACTTATTTCATTCAAATCGATACATCATTAGAGGTTTGAGTAGGAAAGTTGAATTTCCCTGGGTTTACCATTACGTTAGTGAAATCTATATAGATGATGGACAAAGAATCTTAATAACACTTCAGTTCATGGATTAAACTTCTAATAGACATAAAAACAATATGCGCGAATACCAAATATATTACTAAAAAACTTCTGTTTAAAAACCGAATAAACAAACTATTCATAGCAGTTAACAAAGCGCACATGTATATTATTAAGAATAAAATACCAGATAAATAATGCAAAATAAAATATTTCGTTCAAAAACTATTTTTAAACTAAAACAAGATAATAAAATCTGAATTATTGAACGAATTATTCAGCAATGAGCATAAGTAACTCTTATGGAAGTGAATTAGAGACCAAGTATTAAACGTGTAAGCTTGTGAATTATTTTATTTCTATAATAAAATAAAGAAAAATAGAAAAGAAAAATGATGTATTATGATTAGATTTTTTATTTCCTCCTTATTCTTTATTTGTTGAATTTTAAATTTCTGTTCTGTGATTATATGTAGCAAAAACTTCAAAATAAGAAATCTACGTATTTTAAAAGGATCCATTTCTTAGAATTATATGAAAGAAACCTAAATACAGTTTATCTATGTAAAAAAAAAGTTACCCATATTTATTTCTAAAAATTATAACTAAGTAAGGAATAGAGTTTTTTATAATCTATTACCTTAAGTTATTCAAAAAAAATGGAAATCTTAATATTCCGAGTCACGATCTCAAAAAATTGTATACATTTACTCTGCTGAAGAAAGAAAAGTCAATCTTGACAATGAAAATTTTTTGGGGATGAAACTGAATAAAAAATGTCTTATTTTCGAAAACGCTTTGAATTTTTTAATAAAAGATAAAGAGTTTTTCTTCTTTCTAGGATCTTTTCTGACCTAGTTTCTTCATAGTAGTATTATGTATCATATAGAAGAGATACGCTGAAAGGACGTGATAATGATGTTAAGGAATATATAACAATCGTTCAACATTACAAACATAAAAAATAATAATAATAAAGTCAACGGAAATTCGGTTTCCTTTTTAAACTTTATTTTGTTTATTTACTCATTTATTTATTTTTATTAACTTGTCAAAATGAATATCTTGAAACTATTTGCAATTATTAACGAAAAGTATTAGAGCAGAATTTTAGAAAGAACTATTTTGTAAACTTGTATGTGTTTTGTGAGTGGAGGGGTGCATGCGCACTAGTTTTTGTACATGAACTTAAAATTACCTTTAATTTTATACACTATTTTTGGAGCCAGATAATACATATTTTTTATTTCTAAAGAGGCAGCGGATGGGTGTTTTACCATTACATGCCTAGTATATCCTCCGGAGGCTGGTATCTCTTTTCTTAGAACTAATTTTCTTCAAAAATATATTATATTTATTCAGATATTTGATTTTCCTGGTATTGGATGTAAATTATTTTATTTATTTATTTATAAAGAAGATTTGGTAGCGAAAATTATGCCACAATATAAGTATTAATGAAGCCCAGTGGCTGAGTGGTGGTATATTACTCTTCCACGCGACAGATCCGAGGCTCAAATCCCGGCCTGGGCAACGTCGACTCAGCCTTCCCTTCAGTGGGTCGATCAATGAGTACCAAGCTTGCTTGCGAACTGAACATTAAAAGTTTCGTGCCAAACTGACCACTTGACCAAAACATCTGCACATGCACCCCTGCTCCTAAGGTCACGTATACTGAGATAAGTTCAGTAGGTTTTGGCTCTAATTGGCTGTTGTGCCACTGTGTTCAGTATAAGTGTTAATAATTAAGTTTTTTCAGTGAGACTCTTATTTCTAATAAAGCTGTGGATTGATATTTTACCATTTTAGACCTAGTACCATCCCCGGGATCTGGAATTTCTTTTTAAAGTGGCACCATATAGGTGGAATACCCCTCGCAGCAGGTAATTGATTTTGAGAGAGAGATGTCCTATTTTCTCACCAGAAGGAGGCACCTGAGCTCTGGCGATGTGACGCCGGACTTGAGAGCTCAATTTTACCGAAATAACCCGAGCCAAAGATGCCTTCATGGGATCTTTTACATGCAACATCGTCATCCGACATGGACGCTGTAGATTTTCTGCATCATGAAAATCCACCGACTTGGGCCGGGGGCCAACCCGCAACCTTAGGCGTACAAGTTCAACGACAAACCAACTACAACACCCAACCGACTTACAAATGTTTATTATCATGAATGATTTTATCTTCCTTATATTTATTATCATAAATGATTTTATATTCATTACATTTACTATCGTAAATAATTTGATATTCATTGTATTTACTGTCATAAGTAATCAATAATATGTAGGATGTATGTTTTAAGAGAAAGCAGAAGAGTGATTAAAAATATAAGTAAGTAGTATTTTTTTATGTAACTCTAAATATAATGAGATTTCGGAAACATTATTTAAAAAAGATCATTTCTCAGATTTTTTATAAGCGTCCTTTTTTTTTAATTAACAAAAAAAAAAATTGAAACCATTATCGTATTTTTATATTTTCTAAATAATGAAGTAAAAGAAATATTCTTAAGTGATAGATGCGACATGACATAGATATAATGAAAAGTAACAAGTGAAAACACAGATAAAAATAACAACAAAAAATTAGGAACTCGGGAAAATTAAAACCGACAAGTTTTTCATCTAGTGTTTATTTGTTTTGACATATTAAAAAAAACCTGTGAATTTTGATTTTATATAATGCAGCCTGTTTTTTTTTTTTTTTTTTTTTTTTTTTTTTTTAAAGAAAATGGGCATGTCAAAAAAATGCGTGCTGGTTTATTAAGATACATTTGGAAGTGACTGTATATTATTTTTACTGTGTAAGGTACATTAGTTTAATTGAAGTAACATATTTTTTTTAGCGAAGAATTAAGTAGATTTTTTCTGGCTTTCATTTTATTATTTTTTTTTATAAAGAATGCATTCAATATTTTAATTTTGTTAAAAACTGACAGATTATTTTTTTCTTTCTTTTCATTTTTAATGTTTGTTTTCTTTAGATGTCAGTCTTGATTCTTTTTAAGCTTTAAATAAATAAGATTCAAGCGAATTTTTTAAAGAATTTTCTCTAACTTCGTTCTTTAATTATTTTTTCAAAATAAGACAAATGAATTTAATATTGTGTATTTTTCAATTGTTGATTGAATCTAATTTTCATGAAACGAAACTTTTATAAATATTGTTTATTAATTAGAGGAATTTGATTTATGTAACGAAACGCTCTATACGTTTAGATAGTTAATGTTCACTTTATAATCAATCCGTCGTGAGTAGGCAGTGATTTCATACCCGGCCCGGGTGTGTCCATTGTTCTAGGTGATCGGTAGTCATAATGAAATAGCTTTTCGTTTTATACATACATACATACATACATATATATATATATAATATATATATATATATATAGCAGTAAATAATTCAAAAGAAGACTAATAAATCCCAAGCATCCTAAGATCAGACCGGAAGAACCAAGAACATGGAACCATGACAAACCAAAAAGAAATGTAGCTAGAGGGGAAAACTATTATGATTTCTCGAGCTGTCACTGGTTTAGGACAGTGAAACAGGATTAAGCAATGTTGTGAGATCTCAACCTTCTCCTGCAGCAGAAATTTTTTCTACATAATAGCTTCCAGTATAAACTAAGGCAAAAGCCTAAAACCCACGTGGGTGAATATAACAGCAATAGAATAGAAATTGCAATATTTAATTACCATAGGAGTCCGGAAGAAATAGACAAATATAAATATGTATAAACAAAAATATTTGCAAGAGAGGTTAATAATGAATATAACCATAATTAACAAAAATGTAAATGAGCAAAGAAACTCTAATCTTACCCGATGTATACAGATTCCACAAATGTACTGACTCACTGCATTAAAAAAACACAGCAATACTAAGAATAAAGGCGCCATCTATATATATTTTTAGTAACTAAACTTAATATAAGCATATATTAAAAATTTTTATACCTAGTTTTTTTTTTTCATAAAATAATAATTTCAAATTAAAAAAGTTTTAAGAACTCATCTATTATTTAATAAAGGGAACATTTTACTTGAAGTTATTTTAGAATATTTTTTTAGAAAAATTCTTTGAAGGTAT